>ML179598.1:0-70937 GCA_004369135.1 Dendrothele bispora CBS 962.96
AAAGAGCTCATCGAGTCCTTCAGGGACAACAAGTTGTCCAAACTGATGGAATGAGAGCACACCTTGGAACCAGAGCGACAGGGTCCACATTTGTTGTTAACATAGTCGCCTTCGCTTGCAAGAGTCTTGCCGTGAAACGTCCCTCCGCATTTGCAATCCTTCATGGAGAGGGAGCAGGACACGCAGGGACGACGAGCGAACTAAAAATGAGAGCAAAAAGTCAATAATAAAGAAAGTTATAATGGCGATATCGATACTCACGGGCTGAAGGTGCTGGTTGGAGCGCATGATGGTGTCGATATTGAGTTTGAATGGAGCACCATAGTCGGTGCAAGGAACGTAGAAGGGAGGTTTGGCTGACGATATAGGAAATAGTTAGCGATATCGTCAGAGCACAAGAGAGAAACACGACTTACCCTCCTTTTGAAACACATAATAGGGCGTGAGTTTGTCTTTACGAGCATCACCGTATTTCTATAAAGGGACGAATTGATTAATAAAGAAAGAAGGCATAACAGGAGAAGAGTACGCACCAGAGGTTCACCAAAAGACTTAGGGTCGACCTCATGGAGAGGCTTCACATGGTCAAAAACGGTATCCAAAAGCTTGCGAACGTCGTCCTTTGACGCCTTTTTGAGAATGTCGGAAAGCTCAACGGTAGGATCTTTGGTGACCTCCGGAGCTGGGGATGGCATAAAGAGCGGTTCAAGACCCCGCCCTTTGCCTTTGTTGGTTGTCGAGGTCGCAGGATCGTCCTCGACTGCCTGAGTGGTGCGTTTTCGCTTCACAGCTGACCTATCAGAAGAGACGGGTCCAGCAGCAGGAAGGCGAGATGGTGTTTTCGGCGCGGATTTCTTCTGCATTATACGAAAACTTGATTAACAAACAAATTAAGTACCTAAAATGATGAAAAACCACATACTGGAGAAGAAGAGCTAGCTGCAGGAGGATCAACGTCCATATCTTGAGCAGCAGTAGTGTCGATATTGGAAGGAACGGAGGGGCCAGTCTCCTTTTGTGTGCCGGTTTTTGCCTTTGCCGGTTTTGCCGTTGTCTGAGGTTTGCCGGGACCCGCCGTTGCAGAAACGGAAGTTGAAGCCTGAGGCGCAGAGCCTGTCGGCAACAAGGGCCCAGCCTGTCCAAAAGTCTCTTCTTCAACGGAACTCTGAAAGAGGTTTCGGCGTCGAAGGAACTAGATTGTTTAGTACCGATATCGACAAATAATAAAGAAATCGAGAAAGAAGTACTTACGGATGAAGGAGTCTCTTCGTGAGGGACGGCATCTAACACCGAGGTATCGAAATCATAAGGCTATACAGGACAGATGTATATATAAGTAGGATCATGAAAGATCAGGTTGTAACTCACCTCAACCGAAGTCATCTTATCGCGATCGGCTTCAAAGAGAACCCAGTTCATAGCTAGACTTTTTCGAAGACGAGTATCGTCACGATATAGCCAGATAACTAGTTCGGACAAAGTCCAGAGAAAACCAGTGAACCAGGATGGGTACTTGTTGGCGTGATCGGGAAGCGATTGTGTTAGGATAGCCTACCAATATCGAGAACCATAAGTAAAAGGAAGGACAAAGAGAAGTAAAAGAACTTACAAGTTGAGGCGCCCAGGCGTTAATTTGCTTGTATAGGGTAACGGATGGGGCAGGTTGAGGTCCTTTGGCGGCGAAAACTTGATAGTGCTCAAGGAGCTCGGTCCTGATCTCTTCGAAGAAGTGAACGACTGGGCGGGGATGGAAATGTTGGACATCGTCCTTGTCAAGTTTGCCGAGCCAGGTTTTGTCGACTTGGGGAACGAATCCTGCTTGAAAGGACATTTTGATAAAGCGGGTAGATACAGAGATGGTGAGGGAAAGGAAGAAAGAAAGTTGAAGTCCCTACGACTTCACAGAAAGCTTTATAAGGCCGTAGAATGAAGAGATTCAACACAGATTCAAGATCACGTGTTGAATTCAACTTGGAAAAGGGCTTGAAATTTCGTTGAAGTTGCACATATGTCGTAACTTTCGGATCTTGTGTGAAGCAAATAAGGTTTCGGTGAACTCACGCTTTGCAATATCGGAGCAATTCGGACGATTTCGGGATCCTATAGACATAGAGTTGCGATAGAGCCAAAGCAGTGGTTCTGGGTCATGTACAAGGGCGTTGATGGTGCCAAATAAGGAAAAACTTACTATATTGAGCCCAGAAAGGCGATTCCCGTTGTTTTTGAAGTGTTGGGGGTGTTATACCTTGCTGAGAGTTGACCGGGGACGGTCAAGATCTTTAGTTTGGGGGAGATAATACGCCGTGCGAAAATTCTCGCATTTTAAGTGTCAATATTGCGACTACGAGTGCCGATATTGTATCTTATAAGGGGAATATAAGGACTGTAGTGAGCCCTGAGCTGTCAGTCAAAGTGCGATATAGCTACTAAAGCTAGATATGGTGAAATGACTTCGGATTATTATTGATTCAAAGTTATTATGGCCTATGCTAGTCTCGAGATTGTAAAAACCTTCGATATTGACTTGGGACTGATGTTGGTAACTACCGATATCGGGAGGAACAGCATATCGGACGCTCGACTTGTATATATTGTCACGATCCTAAGGGAAGGGGAAGTGTTATGAACGGGAATCGAACCTTCGGCTTGATGCCGAGTTGCCACAAAAAGTGCGCCACATAGCGAGCTACTTAATGATCACAGACTACGTCTGGGCTAGGAGTAACCATGCAAATAGTGATCGATGGAAATCTAGAAGGACCGATCGTGGAGGTGTATAATAACCGTCTACCCATGTAAAACATCCACTAGATTGGCAATGATTGACGACATAAAGGGTACAACGGAGTTGCCACCTTGATCAAGGGGTAAAAGCTGTAAATATTGAAGTCTAGAATGGATCGACGTCTTACTGATACACTGCGGGGATCGAGAATAACATATCTCGGACGCAAAGCTGTAGAACGGGCGACTGCAAGTTCCGATATCGTGACCCAAAGAATCAAATGTAAAGAACGGTTGAACGGTTGCGATCGAGTAAGATCGACTACTATGTAGAAAGCGAATATTCTGAAACCATGTAGTATTATACACGGACCGAGTACTATATCGAGTAGGACTATACCCGGTTTTGGTACTAGCGCACGGACAAGGACATTTAAATAGTTTCTTTTATTGTATTTTGTCGGACTCTCAAGTTTAATAGTTTCTTATTTACAGTAGTATAAATAGGGTTCAGGATTGGCGTAGAAAGGCAGATTAGTACTGTGGACAAAGCGGCTGTGATATAGGTCTCTCTACGGATATAAAGGATCCGGCTTGACCATACCAGTTGTAGTTCCAAGAACGTCTAAACCTTAAAATCGCATTCAAAGTCTGTTACCTTCGGGTTCAGCACCCTATATTGATTGGACATATTGTGTTATTTGACCTTTGATTGACTTGTTTGTTATTTGAACTTTGCCATTGTGATCTTGTTATTTGACCATTTGTTTGATCCATATTGTTGCCATTGAACTTGAACCATTGACCCATTGACTGACTATATTTGAACCCACATCCCCACACTCGAAACTTTGAACTTACACTACCTATATCGCTACAAAGACCTTTGAAGGGTTCTGTCCTTTCAACTCGCATACAAAAACTTGCTAGATCGTATACCTATACAGACTCACTTTTGTGGTGTTTGTTGTTGGTGTTTGTCTAGTCCCACACAGCAGATTAACGAATGGCATTGTCTATGTCTCTGAGCTTGCCAAGATGTTGAAATCGACTCTGGAAGGCAATGCCAAGGTTGCTGAGACATGCTGCTTTGTGAGTATCGCCATCAGGAGTCAGATCAACAGCTTGTTGTTCAACAAGAATGGCATTCTCTATGTCTCTGAGCTTGCCAAGACGTTCAAATCGTTTCCGGAAGGTGGTCCCGAGATTGCTGAGCTGTACTGCTTTGTCAGCATGGCCATCAGGAGTTAGATCAACAGCCTGTTGTTTGATAAGAATGGCATTATTCATGTCTCCAAGCTCATCAAGACACCCAAATCGCTTCAAGAAGGCATTCCCAAGGTTATTGAGCTTTCTTGCTTTGGAAGCATCACCATCAGGAGTCAGATCAACAGCCTGTTGATGGACAAGAATGGCATTCTCTATGTCTCCAAGCTTGCCAAGATGCTCAAATCGACAGAAGAAGGCATTCCCAAGGTTGTCGAGCCGTGATGCTTTGTCAGCATGATCATCTGGAGTGAGTTTGATAACTTCCTCCATGAGTTGTACAGCAGCATCAGTTGCAGTCCAGTCTCCAGACTGTGGAAAATGCTTCATTAACTGCACTGCAGAACTGTGTAACTTTTCAACCTGTTCAGATCTAGTTAATTGTGTATGGTAGGCCATCAAATCAATTGAAACATACTTTTGCCTCAGACTCTATATCTGATAGACTTTGAACAAGTGATGCCTTCAAGTCAATGCTATCTGGTACAAGTTCAACTACTTGGTGCAGGGATCCCATGATGTCGCTGACATCATCAGCTCTTAAAGATGCCAGCAACTCCTTTGCACAGTTGACATATTTCAAAATACAATTGGCTACATCCATCCTGGCCTGGTGGTGCTCAGCCAGAAGCTTATCACACAGATCTGGAGGAAGATTTGATGAAAGTAAAGCCAGAGTAAACTCATACTGCTCCTCCAAGTTGTCAATAGGCATATTCTCCCCCATGGTATCTTCAGTTGTCTATGAAGATGTGAGTCAATGCTGGTATGCTGGTAATTGCTTGACCAGATAGGTACATACCTCTGTGTCAGGTTCTTCCAATGACATTCTAATGGCCATGTGAAGCTCAACATCCTCATCCTCATGGTAGCCAGACATAGACTGGGTAACTGTTTGCTCAACCTCCTACAAGAATGAAATCAGTATGTTCTAAGGTGCATCAATGAAGTGGGTACATACAGCTGCAGCCAGATTCACCACTGGGTCCTCCAGCAGAATATCAGATTCTGACATGTTGAATTGTCTTCAAGTTATGAATACTGTCTGTAGACCACAAAAAATGTAATACCTACAGTTTCCTGAACAGAGTTATCAAGATTCAACACTTCTGATCAGCGATGGAGAAGGATGATTGAGAGAGAACTCACAGGAAGACGATGCTGAAACAACAGTCAGATGATTGACTGAGAAAACCTAAGATTAGTGCACATCCAGACAGTTGATCTCGACACTCACATCCAGCCAGGTTCGGTTTAGATTTACCACAAGACACAACAAGAAATATTGAGCAAAATGCAGGTCAGAGATTTGATTAAATGCGAGAGGGCGGAGAGCGTAAAAATGGACAGAATCAATTACTGGTTGGAGTTGGTGTGTGAAAAACAACGTGCAATGGGAGCCTTTGGATGCGAAAGAGGTTGAATTTTGTAAGGGAAAAGGCTAAACAAACGTCAAGTAGCCGAGAGATACTAGGAATCACTACACATCCACACAAGTCACTCTCAATAAACTAACGCACCAGAGAGTAATTAGTCTCAGAAAATGGTGAAGGAAAAGATTTAAGAGGGTAAGTCGAACGGGGGAGAGAAGAGCACAGGAATGGATGGAATTGCTGCAGGGTACTTGAAGGTGGAAAGTGAAGGACAAGACACAAACGGAGATGAAACGAAGCTGATCAGAGATGCAGGTCGCCCTGCTGTGTTATATTAAAGAACAGCAATTCATCCCAATATGCAGATCTCGTTGACAGGATCCATGGAATGTCACACTGTATCATCAACTGTTTCTTCTCAGAAGAGTATTTTCCTCTTCGCGTGTGACATGGGCCAAGAACATCAGGAAAAACCTCCTTTAAATATTTAGAACAATCTTGCAAAATTGGGCTAGGTCTCGTATTATAGTCATTCATCTGGCCGTATGTTGCAAGATTTTGCAATACGGCTTATTATTAAGCCTATTATATTACCAGATCTTTACAAGTTTATCACTTCGAGAATAATTACGAGGTTGCCTCCAAAATTGATATCATTCATATACAGTAAAATGTAGGTATTACATTGACACTAGTGTGAGGTTGAGAATAATTGATACATATGCCGATCACTGTCAGAATTGACAAAAAAAGATGAGCAAGTCTCAAGGACAGCGTTACTTGTCCATTCCCTGGGAGCTACTCGGCCAAATTGAGGAAACAAGTGAACGCTCCGGATCAATCTACGTATATCTACTACACTTGCAAGCCTTCCACCTTCTACGTTGCATCTAGAGACCTTATATAATCCATGATTTGGATCACGAGTACCGAGTTTGGTGAACCATTCAATGTATGCCAGATGATTTGGCCTTTCCTTAACCGGTACTGCACAAAACAGGCGCTCTGCATCCTTCTCAGATAAGGTGAAGACCAGCCGTACTTGACCAATACGCATATCTAGAATAGTCATGATGTCGGTCAGCATCGGGTATTGGAACTGCAAGAAGTAAAAAGTTGTACCTTGAATAATATTATCAAAGCCCTTTGAGTCGTTGATTCGAACCAGCGCAGTGTCGAAGCGCCCAGGGATGGTATGTCCACGTTTATCAGTACGTGCAGGTTCCACATGAATTGAGTCAGCTGTACCGAATTCACCAGTAAAGAGATCATTTCTCAAGTATTTGATGCGGTGATAAACAGCAACCGAGGAAATACCCAGAAAATGTCTGTCAACAGCATCCTCCAAGCGACGTCCCGAAAGTCCTGGGCTTTCGAGTTGAACAATGAAACGAGATAGGGCCGCTCTGAAGAACTTTGCCCCGTACCGATGCGTTAAGTCTGGAACCTTGACGGATTTGGCAGAAGGATGCTTTGCCATTTTGAGAATGCGAGTTGTATTGAGACCCGGGGGAATCAAATGTAAACGGAGGGGGGGGGGATTGTCCATTTTTGAGCCATTGAATGTGATTGTCGTGCCTCATTACCTTTTCCTTCCTTTCTAACCACTTCGTCATTTGTGAATATTCGTCCTTGCGATTAGTTGAGCGATATGCGTCCTTGGCTAGATCAATATGGAGACGCTCAGTGTACTCGGTATTGAAATTATCCAAGGTACCAAATAACTCGATTGACTCAAGGTAGTGGTTCATGAAGTGGATTTTTGGTATCCGGAAGTTTGAACGAATACCAATATCGACAAAAATTTGTTGAAGGCCGATCAGAAGTGTGTAGTCCTCATGTTCAACTGACGAGTCATGACAGCGCTTTCTAATTGATAGCACCAAATTCCAGAAGCATGTTGTTGGAGCCTGTACAAATAAACGCCTTACCCAATTTGGTGACAAACTTTGGTTATGCACACGGTTGACACTTGAGTCAACGGCTCGAGCTTTTCTACCCAGGTCACAAACAGTCTTCAGTTCTATGAACTTCCATGTTGCGAGAATATCGGGTCTAGAAAATCATCGGTCACTCAAAATCCGGGTTCTTAGCGTTCAAGATCATTCAGCTGACTACTACATGTGTCGAGCGCATCTCAAAATTTATTGTTGATAAATTGATATGGCAACACCTCACAACATGAATTGATTCAATAGACTCAGTTACCTCAGAACTGAAACCGCTTCAACTTTGAACCTCAGAGGTGCTAAAAAACATGCTGCTTGGAAAGAGCAATGAGGCCTGAACAGTTCGGTCTGAATTACACGAAGCAAGGAGTTCCAGGCTAGTGGTACTCAGTTACCTCAGAACTGAAACCGCTTCAACTTTGAACCTCAGAGGTGCTAAAAAACATGCTGCTTGGAAAGAGCAATGAGGCCTGAACAGTTCGGTCTGAATTACACGAAGCAAGGAGTTCCAGGCTAGTGGTACTTTGAGAAGGGCCTCATTCAGCTTCAGATGACACTGATATTGACAGGAGTGGCAAGACATTGAGTTCGAACTTCAAAAAAAGCCCGACAACGGTTTGCATGTCAAAGACCATAAAGACCGCTCCCTTGACCTTACATGTGTGGCACATGAGCCCTGCTGTTTTTTGGTAGATGTAAATTAGTTTATTACATACTAATCAAACAAAGCCACCAAATCCCAGTGTGCAAGGTTCAAACTTACTTTATATAGGTAGAAACACTCAATTTACACCTGCCAGAGAGCAGTGGAGCCCCATGTACACGTCACACAGAGGGTGTGTCAACAGCTTTTGTGATGCAAAGGCCATAGGGTTTGCACCTAGTGTGGCGCCGCCCGTGACCAAGGTAAAATCAAAAGTCATCTACAAACGATGTTGTAGAGTGCGGCACAGGCTTTAATATGACACCTAGGACTAGTACTGGCGTCGCGCGCAAGGTGCAAGGGGGTCCGATCCGAAATATCTGGGACTAGAGGTAGGTAGGTAGGCTCAAAGGTCAAGCCCCTTAAAAGTTTTTTTGACCACTTTAGAGTTTGGGTCAGATATGCCCTTCTGAGAGCAGAATATCAATTTTCAAGCTACTTACAAGTAGAATGGCATTTGAAAAAGTAAACTCCCGTAATTTAGAGTACTATAATCATATGATTCATACCAACTACCATCTATTTGTACGGCCAAAGCAGTTTATTTGTCTCTAAGTTCAAAAACCTGAATCGGACAGCTACTTTTATGTTCACCCAGGAGCGTCAATTCCTATACCTGTATTCTAACCCGGAAGAGACATTCTAAAACTAATCTACAGTAACATATCTACATGGTGGCTGGAGTGAGGTGAGGATTTCAGAAACCAGAATTGGCTGTACCAGATAAAAGAAGACCGTGACGAGGACGCGAGGGACTGCCAGACAAAAGTCCAAAATTTTTTTTGACCCCTGAAAATTTTTGGAGCTGACCCCCTTGGCAAGGTGTTCTCCCGCACTCATTCAGTTTACAATCGATAACGCCATTCATAGTAGCGCTCGACAGAGACAATGGTTTCGTGACAGGAAGTACGTACGCTCTTTCACATTCCTGTCGAGAAGGAACGTTGACAAAGTAAAGTAAGACAGAAAAGAATACTGAGCCTATCGGACATCGGATGAACTCTGCACCAGGTGAGTGATGCCCTTGATCTCGTACTAAGTACCAGTAGTATTTGAGCCCTAAGTTTGGTATATGCATTTAATCAACGACAAGGGGTATATATCTACACGAAATACTACATAGCATTGTACCTTTTTTCCGAGGCGACTGATCTAGTGAAAATTTCCTTCTCCAACGAGTGTTCTGTCAATAAATGATCTTCATGAAATGCCAGTAGGTTATCGATTAGGCCTGGTATGCATATGCGTGAAGGAAAAACAAAAACAAGAGTTTTCTTATACGGATCGAGTTCTAAAGTTTCCTTATGCGTATACATTCATGACTTCATTGTTCCCTGTAGCTACACACCCACACACGAGCTCCGATCTGTACTGTGTGTTGTGACCTAGAGATACAACGCCGACGTCAGTGTTATTCCAACTGGGTACTAGATAGAGGACTTAGAACTAAAAGAGCACAGTGATAAATACTCACCAGACCAAAGATCTCCTCACTGAATAGGTAAGCCGTCGAACAAGAATTCCCTTTTTTCCCCCTTTCATCAACCCATACGAACTAGAGCTACGCCTCATGCTCGAAAATCGACAAAGGTCCACCGACTAGCAAACGTCTCCGCCCTACTCAAGCTCGGAGTTTTCTTCACTTTCCTCTTTCGTCTTTTTCCTATCTCGCACGCCTCTCTACTAAACCCTTCTCACTACAAGTTGCCTCCCCGGTCCCAGTAATACCACCACAGCGTGAAGTAGAAGAGTCATCTCCCGAACCGGTATCTCCAGTCTCAGGCTCTTCTGTCCTCGCTAGCGTTAAAGGTGAAAGGCGAAGCGGTTGAGGGAGTTGTGGGAGATGTGGGAGATGCGGGAGACAGTGCGAGAAGTGTATCGGAGTCAAGTCGGTACTAGTATCGATGGTCACTTCCTTTTCGTTTGCGCTGTCGTAGCCGCCGGCATCTGACTCGGAGAGAGCAGTGGGATGGGACTTGGGTGATTGGGACGGGGAGGAGGAGGAATCTGAGTCGTAAGCCGGGAATGTCTAGAAGAAGGAATTCGATATTTAGATGGTAAAGAAGAAAAAAAAAAACAGGGAAAACCCACTTCTTTTCTCCCATCACTTCTCTCATCTCCAAGTCTCCACTCAAAACCAGCGGTATCCAAACTCCTAGTCCTTCTTCCCCTCGTCTCCGCCTCCGTCTCCATCTTCCCCCACGACTTCCGAGTCCTCTCTTTCGAATGCTCCAAACCCGAAACAGGAACACTAGCAGATATCGATTTGAACGATATCGACGCCGATTTCCTTTTCGTACCCTGTGCACTACTTCCTCTACCTCCCGTTACACTTCCTCCATCACTAGTACTCTTCCTAGACCCCCTGCTCATACTCATCCTCACAAGATTCACTGGATTCCTAGTAGTACTTCTTCTCTCCGACATCATCCCGTCCGTAATCATCATCGAAGGAGGTGCAGACACCGACATCATATTCCTATAGCCAACCACGCCTTGACTCCCAAACATCATGGAAGAGAAGCCGGTGTCGGCGGCGGCCTCTTCTTCGTCACCACCACTACCACCACTACCGACTGAAGTAGGTAAAAACCCGAAATCGAAGCTCCTGCTTCCGTTTGGGTGTCGATGATGACGAGGATGATGAAGCCGAGTAGTATCCACATCAGCTACACTCGTCATCCAAGTATACTCTTCTTCGAATCCGTCGTTATCATAGTCATATGCATCATCGAGATACGATTCCAACTCGGAATCCCATTCGTCTTCTTCTTCGTCTCTTCCTCTACCTCTGCCTCGTCCCCTACCTCTGCCTCTGCCTAGTCCCCTTCCCCTATTCCTACTCCCCATAACCCCCCACCTGCTGCTGCCCGACCCCCCCTCCCCCTCTCCCCCTCCCCGAATCCTCATCCGACTATTAACAACCACCAACAGAGAATTCGCATACACTTTCGCCAAACACCTAGCGAACATCGTATAGTAAGGGTATCTTTGAATCGTCAAAAACAGTATACAGTCGATGATGGCGAGGAGGGCGGTGAGGGTGCCGGTTTCGATTGTTAGGCGGAGGAGGGTTAGGAGTGGGGGTGGGTGGGGTTCGGCGAGGAGGGACGAGGGGAGGAGGGAGGGAAGGGACGAGGGGAGGGAGGGAGGGGAAGGGAAGGAGGGAGAGGGGAAGAGGAGGATGGGGAGGCTTGAAGGGTGGAGGAAGGATTTGAGTGGTGATGGTGGTGGTGGTGGTGGAAGGGTTTTTTGAATGGGTTTCGGATGGGTAAGGGTTTGGTGCGGAGGAGCTGGAGAGAGAAGAGTGTTTTAGTCGAGAGTGGTGTTTTGTGGAAAGAGGAGAAAGAGAAGGCGAAAAAGGACGTACGTAGATAGTCATAGAAACAGCTATGAGTGTGTCGCATAACGCAGAACCTGCTAGCCAGATCTAAGAACGGAAGTTTGAAGAGTCGTCGTTGTTAGTTACACGTATCATTAGGATGCGTATGTGAAAAAGGAAAAAAAAGAAAGCACTACGCCTACGTCGTATACGTACGAAGATAAAGATAAAAGATAAAAATAAACTACCAAAACAACAATTAACTCACCGTACACTCGATAAACGTTTCCCTCTGAAACGTAAACAAGTTGTTTATCTTGTACACGTACGCGCCTTCGACAAGGGCGCCTGTGCATTGGATTATAGCGGTCTGGAAATGTGCACGTGAAAAGGGTCAGTCAGTCAGTTAATCAGTCAGTTAGTCAGAGATGTCAGGGCAGTCAAGGTCATGTCAAGGGAAGGGAAGGGAAGGAGGGGATTGTATGGTTCGCTGGTTGGTATAGGAGGGGTAGGGAAGGGTAAGGGATTCGAGAAGAGGAGGAAGGAGAGGAAGAGGGAGGAAGAGGGGGAAAGAGAGGTTGGAAAAGGTTAAAGGAAGGGAGAATGTTCGGTGAAATGAAACATCGTAAAAGAAGAAAGAGAGGAAAGAAGAAAAGTGCAAATTACAGAGTCGGACTGTGAAAGCGGTCGTTTCCTCGAGAAGTTGGAGCAGGGGGAATCAAAGCGAGAACCGAGAAGGAACCAACCACCACCACCAAAAGGGAAAATAGACAGACAGACAGACAGACACTCACCGCGTAGATGATACCAGCGAGGGCTTTAGACCGGGAGAGAATGTAGATTTGATAACCGTAGAAGAACTGGACTGAGCAGCTAACTACAGAAAAAAAGAACCAAATCGGACGCGGACACCCGCAAATCATCAGTCAGTCAATCAACTCGGTGGACAAGTAACATGAAATAAGATAAGAAAAAGCGACGACTGCTTCAATGACAGAGGAAGACGGAAGGAGTACATATACATATGCGCGCGCGCCAACGAGTTTCGTTTTTCGTACTCACCTAACCCAGTCAAAATAGGCACGCTTATCCCAGCTCTCCGCATATCCATCAAACTGTCCAAGTCACCGAAACCGGAACCGAAGATGTTGAACGCGTCGATGACGTTGAGAATCGTCTGAGCGGTGTTGAGGACGAAACAGCCGTAGACGAGGGTTTTGATAACGAGTCGGTCGTTGGGGAAGGCTATGTAGTAGAGGTCTGTAAGAAAAGGTGTCGTTAGTATGAGTTGAGAGATAAGGATATGGTTTCTCTTAAGGGAAGAGAGGGATACGAGGACGAGGAGGAAGAGGACGAGGAGAAAGACGACGAACAGATTTGTAGAACCAATACACCGTATAAGATGCAGCTCAGGAGGTACCCCAGCGCCTAGGAATGATATTTAGACCTCTGGTGAGTCGCAAAAAGTTCATAGTAACTCACTAAAGGACCAGCACTGTCAAATGTCATCGATTCATCCCCCAAATTTCAAAAATACAACAATCAGTGATTAGTGTCCCTTCCCAGCGTTACAAAAGCGATGCACGTACATCTTGACTATATCATCTGGGATTCCCAGTTCCTTCTGCGAGTCCGACATGGTTCATGGAGCGCCCCAAAAACTCCAACGGGCTCGAGCTCGAAGAGAAGAGAAGGGGAGTAGCAGGAAAGCAATTTGCGGCCTCTATGATCCTGAAGGTAGGAGGGGGGAAGCAAGGAAGAAAGATCCAACACTATGGACAGCACGACACATTATACTTATTCCGTCTATAGAAGCACTCTTTAGCTGGCGCTGGTTGATTGCATGAATAGAAAAACGGCTAAGGTTCTGTCAAAACAACTCAATTGAACCTTCCCGTCCAATACGTGAAAGATTCAAAGAAAGCTGGTCATCCGGTTTCGTCGGTCACATGCGGTTTACAAGCTTACTAGAGCTTACTATGATCTTCTCCGCTTGAACCTCCTAAAAATACGCAATTGTGGAAGGCAGGAGACTAAATGGCTCCGTAAACTGCAGAAAATTGTGAAAGTTCACATTCGCTACAACCTGATAAGTAGCGGCTAACCGTGATTACCCCCAACTTAAAAACAGTCGCGGAGGTGGCTATGTCATTTTCTGGGAACTCCGTTAGGAGAATCAACAATCTTATCATCTCGACGTTGCCCACAAGGTTTTACGTTTTGCTGTCTTTCCATCATGTCCGGCGACCTTCTGAATCAGACAATCCAAACACAGTAGCTCGGGGTTCGATTCCCCACGATGAAACCGAAGAAGGGAAGCTCATTCTCCACTCTCGCGAGTTGCTGTCCCCACAGGACAGCCCGAACTGGGAGATGAATAATGAATTCAATTCACACACAGAAGAACTTGGGTAATTATCGTCGACGTCTGTGTATCTTATGTAGATTACCTAAATTTGTGCATCACCTGTACATACTTAGTTGAACATTCCATACTTATGTACGGGCGATCCGCACTACTCGTAGACCCCCAACTCCACTAGTAGACTAGTTTAGCTTATACTTACTTAGGAGATCCTTCCTCTCGGCCTCAGAAACTTAGCTGTCATATTGATTTTTACCCTTTTGGATTACAGGTCAATTATGTATGTATGTATTGGCCGCCCGCGGTTTTTGCTCACAGTCGATCTGCTGACTGTATAAGCATCGTCGGTAAGTACTCAAGTTAGTCAGTCTACTACCCCTGCCCTGCCACGACTCCTTTTGAGACCATTTGCCTATTGATTCATGCATGATACTTAGTATATAGTTTTCCAGTGCCGGGTACCTAACCACTGGACATGTACACCTATCAAATAATGAAGAAAAGTGGACCAACGCGCGATACATGTGCGAATTAACGAGACTGGGAACGGGAACGGGCAAGTCTCCTTACAAATAGAAATCGGCAGAGAACCTTCTCCTGCCTACAAATACAACGAGGCAGTAGGGGATAATATCCCCTTGGGCTCTCATATGAGAATTACAGTGAGAACTTAATTAAGGCACAAGAGACCCAAGAAAAAAAAGAGTCTACCTTGTGAGCGAGTGGATACAGTGAGTCAGAATGGTGGCAAAAGAGGTACCGGTGCTCAAATGTAAGGATAAGGATACAAAAGCAAAGAACAGTGCCCACCCACGCCATTAGGCATATAGAGTATTGTTGTCGAAATGATCAAAAGGATCAGGATCTTCATCCGTTTGATTTGTTTGTGTATATGTCTCTCTATTGGCTTCTAGTAATCACAACATTGCACACCCACTCATGTCTTTTGAATCAAGAGAGGAAAAGTTACGGTATGAACTGATTCCAGATAACACTCTACTAATATTGATATCTACCTAGAGGGAGATGTAAGGAGTTCATTAAATAGACAGTCACTGCCAAATTCAACGCGCTGAATTAATACTGGCAGCAATTGCATGGCAATGATATTTTTTTCTGCAGGATAGACATCAGAATACTTACCAGAGTATCCCCCTGTGGGAAGCATAGATACTTAGTTGCCAAAGCATCAAAGCAGGACGAGTCCCGAGATGCACCCAGAACAAATGTTTGCTATGTACATACTACAACCAGTATCTCACAATACTATAGGAATCTCTCTAATGTAGTACATCATATTTATTGAAAGACTTTTATAGTATTCAAACTACTTGAGAGACCTCCCCAATACTGGATTTTGTATTTTCATTGTTACCAGTGCAAGCAGGCAGACTCTCTGCACTATCTGAGTTTGCATCCCTCTCTACAATACTCATGAGCTGCTGTGTGTGTTGTATCCCATGATTGCTTATCCTAGACTTGATCTGGTCATGGGGGTTTGTGCTATCATCTCCAGTCCTAGGGCTACCTCTAGTAAGTTGGTGTATGTTACTGATGGATGTTTCAGTTGTCTAAGGAGACATGTCAGTGGCAGCATCTTTACACAGAAGTCTCAAGTCAGATTTGACTACCTGTGTGATGTTTATGGGAGCAAACCGAAGATCAGTACCAATGGTGTTGCCAATGACACTTGGGGGTGGCTCAATTACTCTGAAGGGACTGAAGGAACCTCGTCCATTCAATCTTTGTGCCATTTGTGAGTTCAATCAATAAGTAGAATTTTAACACAGAGCCAATGATATGTAACATACGATGCAAATAACGAGTTTGAGAAGACTTGAAAATGGGTAAGAAAACATTAAATCCAAGATTTAATTTTGTTATGATTTAAGACTTACATTTTGCATAAAAGCTGGTCATGGAGAGGTACAGGGCTAGTGTCCCAATGTTTGTGTTAGTATCAGGCTCTACTGATAGGAAATCATTGCCACAAAAATTTTACCTGTATTTGGAGTTATAAGGCACTGTACAGTTGATTTTGTTGGTTTTGAAAAGCCTGAAAAAGGTCTGAGAAAGACTCACTGCTACAAGCATGCCCAGTGCAGAAAGCCTTTGATTCAATCAATGAAGGTTGATATTACCATGCAAAAATGATTGATCACAACTTACACTGTAATCAGACCACTTTCTATGGAATATTCAAATTTATGCTTAGAAATCACAAAATGGCAGAGAGCACACAGAAAAACATACCAACACTCCACTCAATAACACTTGTAACAATTTGATCTGTTCTACAAAATAAAAATAAGCTCTTACAAAATAACCATTGATTAGTAGTACTTACGACCTATTAATTCCTGTTTTTCTTTTGAGAAGATAATAACACAGTGTTGTTGTATTCACTGCACAAACACTCAAATCAAGCACAATGACAAATGTTGGAAGGAATTGCACATGTGCTATGAATGCCACTGGACCAAGAATGTAAAAGGCGATGGCTCCTGCGATAGACCCAAAAGCTTCGAGTAGACAACCAGTCCAGCAAATAATAGGGATGACTTTGTGTCCACCAGAGAGTACATAAACACGGTATGAATAGTAGGCCTATATGCAGAAACATAGTATAACAGTTATAAATTTTGATTTAATGCCATCAAGGCACAATAAAGAATATCATACCTGAACAGACACAGTGATGCAACCATGGAAGGCAAGGGACATAGAAATGGACCAATGTCGTTCTTCTAGCTCTTCAGGGACACCATAATACTGGATTGTGATCGTGTATAGGTAGACCCAGAAACAAACTGTGTGTATTGTCTCAAAAAGCCTAAAGAAGGAATATGATAAGATAATTATTTAAGTATAGAGGGTTTATCAGCTGAAGATTAAGTTACACACCATACCAGTGAGACCTTCCAAAACAAAAAGACATTAGTTTATGGGCTGAAGGACTCAGGGGTACCCAATGCATACCAGAATCCGCACACCTAGTCGATCATTGAACTTACTCCTCCAGTAAAGATAGGCTTGGAAACAGCTGATAGCATAGATAAATGTTGCAATTAACACTGAGACTTGTAGCCCGCCAAGGGCAAGTTGTAGAGAGTCTGATGAAGACATGAAAAATGCAGTCATAGCACAATGGGTGCAGGGTATTTGTACCATGTGCAAGCATTTAATTTTGTTTTCATATAACAATAAGCTGCATCATGTCTTAGTCCAAGTTGGATGTCATTGTATGGAAACAGACAGATATCAGATACATGCTTGATGAGATGGCAATGTTGGACCTCACACTGGGTTACTGATGTTGTACCTTATCTCAGTGCTATACAAAAATTTGAAATTCCATGCACTTGCCAGGATTCCCTGTCTACTTGGAAACTAGTCATGTTTCTTTCTCAGCTGATTCAAAAATGACTCAATTGTGTGGACACCATGAATGTCCACTTGAGAACTCAGAATATCAAAGTTCACTGCAAAATGAGATGGTTTTGAACAGCCCAAGATGAATTTGGAGCATCAATTCTCCAATGGCTAGAAGAGTGATATTGAGAGGAAAGCTGAATCAGATCAATCAACAATCTGATTGTCACAAAGACCTGAGGCAAGACTAGAAGAGCCATATAATAAGAACACTGGATCGGATCAATCAACAGTTTGATTGTGGCAAAACCTTTAGGTGACGCTAGTCAAGTGATATTGTAATGAAAGCTAGATCAATCAATGCTTTGATCAGGGCAAATACCCTTAGGTGAGGCTAGCAAAGCCGACCGAAAACATGTAGCTTAGCCAGCTAACCGGCTTAGCTCGGCTGGAGTCATTTGCTTTTGTGGCACCCAATTCAAATATGGGCATTGCATTTGTGTAGACGTGATGATGTGCTGATTTTGGCTCTTCCTACTATGTATAACCCTGGATTTTGTACAGATAACTCAATAAATTCTTGTGATGGAAAGATATCAAGAGTTAAGTACCTACATGCGATAAAGATAAACGGGCCAGCATGTGGCAATTAACGACACCGGTCGTAGAACGAGCAACTGCTTATCAACTGTTACCAGGCCGAGAAAGTCGATGCCTTCCGGTAAAGAGGACCACATCAGTGACCGACCGAGGCGAAAAGTTGCACGTAAAGACATTTTCTCCTTTCATTCGGCCTCGTAAAAATATTGATGTCATTGCTTAACCATGTTTGAAAGTGGCTGTGCACATGTACTGCCTCGAACAACATGGCTTGAAATACGGCCTCGAAAGTACGTTAAATGTACACCTACAGACATAAAGCACTGATACAAAGACGATTTTGGGTACTCATACCCAAAACTTGAAACAGAAAGTGTTCAGAAACACCAGTATTACGGCATGTCTAGTGCAGTGTGCACTACCACACAACGGTCAAAGAGAACGGAGGCAATTGCTACAATAGAACGGTGGGCAGGCTTTCATATGCCGACATTGATACTAATGCAGAGCTTTACTTTGGATCAGGTGAAGTAAATAATGCTGCAGATCTGCAGCGTAAATTTCGTCCACATTCCGCTTCATACCATAGTACATACAGAGTTCCAGCACTATGTTATACACACATACCGATCTCTTTCGTGATGTTTGACTGCATCGTGCCTCTGGTCCAGTGTTGGACAAGTCAATTACTTACAAGTCAATTGACTGTGACTTTTGACTGAGGACTGGGAACGAACTCGGTAATTGCCATTACCAGAGCTGCGCACCGCCCCGGTCCGCCTGGTGCCATGGAGTCTGGGGTCACCGGGCAACCGGGTAACATAACCCGTCATTTGGCGGTCTTCGTGCTGACATTGACTAAAGCAGATTGCACGGGAACTCAAGAGTCCGAGACATGGTCCGGGACACTGTCCGGGACTTGAGTACGAGACAGAGTACGGGACATCCATAGGTAGTCCAAAATATATCACTATGACTTTATACATGTGCTGTAGAGGTGTAAACTTGTAATACAGAGCTCGAGAGCTTTGAGCAGATGCTCGAGTGAGACAAACAAAGGCCAAAGCCAAACAACGTGTCAAGGCCACGTGCAGGTGTAAGTGGTAGGCAAGGCTCGCAAGGGGCCATGCACATTGGTTTACTTATACGAAAACAAGATTCTGCCACTCACACTTCTTTGCTTTTTTGACAGATCTTCTTCACAACTAAAAGGACTCCCGCAACACCAAACATCTGTTCGCTTTTGGGAACTTAAACTACAGCAATGTGTACAGTTTATGTGCGGATTAAGACAAGTCGCTTCAGCTCCGATACCTTAGAACTCCGATAGTGGGGCTTCGAATTGAATCTTCAAGTGGACGTAAATACTAAAAATTGAACTGACTAAAGGAAGGAAAAAGATATAATTATTATACATACTATCGTATGTCGGAGATTTTGTTCTCAAAGCATCAAAAGCTTACATCTTTCTGCCTAACACAACACTAATGAAAGAAAAGATCATAGGATGTGCCATTGCCCAGTCTAGTACTTATTGAAAATCCGTCATACTATTTCATATCGTTGAACTTGCAATAGTGCTGATAAATAGATCACATGTGCAACATCTCGGCGAGAGAGGCTCTTTTGCAAACCCATGCAACTGCACGGGTAATTGGCCATGAAAGCTAGTACTGTAATACTTACCCTGCAATATCCCATTATCCATACCCTACAGTGTCTCGTACCGCTGTTATCATGTCTCGGACCGTATATACCTGTCCCGTACCTACGTCCCGTACCTATGTCTCGGACAGTGTCCCGTACTCCTGAGTTCCCGTGTGTTCTCGACTAAAGTCAAATCGCTTGACTTTAACGTTGACTCGAAGTCATTGACTAGGGTGTATTAGCAACACGTCAGAAAGTGTCGGCTACGACTTTCTGGCGCAGCTGATTGGTCGTTCGCACAGAAGCGAAGCTTTCTGACGAGTTGCTAATACACCCTACTGTCCAACACTGCTCTGGTCTCATGTTAATCTTTCTCTCATCGCTTATTGATTTTCCTTGGGCCATCCATACAATTACATATATCATCCTTGTAGCATACTTCTACCTGAGGTGTTGTCATCGAAAACCGGCAGATGCAGTGTAAGTAGCACCAGTTTGCTCGTCTCTCAGCATTCAGCTCCAAATTTTTCACCCGCCTTTCTATGGCTGCCAACACTACGGGCAAGAACGACTTTCTGCAGTGAGGAAATCGTGAGGACATTCTGAGGAAATTGTGATCGAGCGTTCCTATTGGTCGATCACAATTTCCTCAAAATGTCCTCACGATTTCCTCACTGCGGAAAGTCGTTCTTGCCCGTAGTGCAAGTACCTACTCATGATTTGAGAACACACGGGAACTCAGGAGTACGGGACACTGTCCGAGACATAGGTACGGGACATAGGTACGGGACAGGTATATACGGTCCGAGACATGATAACAGTGGTACAAGACACTGTAGGGTATGGATGATGGGACATTGCAGGGTAAGTAGTACAGCACTAGCTAGCATGGCCATTACCCGTGCAGTTGCATTGGTTTGCAAAAGAGCCTCTCTCGCCGACAAGTTGCACATGTAATTTATTTATATCAGCACTATTGTATGAAATAGTATGGCGGATTTTCATCAAGTACTAGACTGGGCAATGGCACATCAGGGCACATCCTATGCTCTTTTCTTTCATTAGTATTGTGTTAGGCAGAACTTAGATGTAAGCTTTTGATGCTTTGAGAACAAAATCTCCGACGCGACAGTATGTATAATTATAAAGGATAATTATATCTTTTTCCTCCCTTTAGTCAGTTTTTTTATGTCCACTCGAAGATTCAATTCGAAGCCCCACTATCAGAGTTCTAAGGTATCGGAGCTGAAGCGACTTGTCTTCATCCGCACATAAACTGTGCACATTGCTGTAGTTTAAGTTCCCAAAAGCGAACAGGTGTTTGGTGTTGCGGAAGTCCTTTTAGTTGTGAAGAAGATCTGTCAAAAAAGCAAAGAAGTGTGAGTGGCAGAATCTTGTTTTCCGTATAAATCAATGTGCATGGCCCCTACCACTTACACCTGCACGTGGCCTTGACACGTTGTTTGGCTTTGGCCTTTGTTTGTCTCACTCGAGCATCTGCTCAAAGCTCTCGAGCCTCTGTATTACAAGTTTACACCTCTCTACAGCATATGTATAAAGTCACAATTATATATTTTGGACTACCTATGGATGTCCCGTACTCTGTCTCGTACTCAAGTCCCGGACAGTGTCCCCGATCATGTCTCGGACTCTTGAGTTCCCGTGCAATCTGCATGATTTGGTCTATCAGAGGCGGTGCAGCTACTGCAAAACTCTCCCTATCTATCTCAGGCCTCAAGCTCTCCGGGTCTAATTTTATCAGACTGGATCTTCTCAAGATTGCGTTGAAAAATTTCTCAAAAATTTCGCAGGAACGATCACTGCATACTCCGCTCGAAGTTCAATGTCCTGCCACCACCCACGACATTCCGCTGTCCGGTCATCGAACTTGCCCGATATTTGAATTCTGAAAGAAGCTATAAACACATATGACAAGGACGGGGCCGAGCTCAGCGCTCGGACTGGACTCAAATGATCGCCAGAATCCCTACACAGTCTCACCTAGACCGAGTCAAGAGGAAAGTCCTGGAGCTTGTTCTCGACGGCACTTCGAATTCAATTCCTCCGATGGGATCTCTTCTAGTTATAGGTCATAGCCACGCAAGCTGTCCTCAGTGCCTCAGTATGACAATGCTCTTCGTTGATTTGCGATTCATAGCCGTACTGCAAATGGGATGTTATGGGTTTATGGCCAGTTTTGAAGAGAAACGCCGGATCATGGTCCTTAATTTTTGACGCCATATGTAATGGATGCACCCTGATGCACCGCGTTAGTTTACATTCTCCTCTCCACCACACGTGATTTGTGATTATGCGGAGCGGAAAGCTGTCAGCAGAACTCAAGCCGCTCAGGATGTTTATATGCTCTAACTGGTATAATTTAAGTAATAGAGGCCTTGCGATTAGCCAACCGTTGCGCAGATTTGAATTGAAAAATGACGTCATATCCAGCCAAATCTGCGCATCGGGCCCGGCTGCGCAACGGTTGGCTCTGCGCAAGGTCTCTAATATCACTCCACATTCCTTTCTTAGTTCTGTCCATTGGCTCGATATGACGCTGTAAAGCGTCTATCCCAACTCAAATAAAGCTGTCATCCGACTCACAGTTAATTAATCCTCCCCTCCATTCACTGTTGTTCATTCTACTCATGTAGACAAGAAGGCCCACAAACAACGGTACGTACAAACGTTCAAATTAACTCGTTCTCTTTGTGTATATGATAATGCGAATAGACAATACTGCATATGTAGGAAGATGACGTTAATAAATAGGTAGGATTTTACATATAACAAGATATCTTTAAGTGTGATTCCTCGGTAAACTCTGCAACGAGAGATGTTTACGCCATCATCTCTCAAAGGATCAATATTTTTACTGCCGCCGAGTCCAGATGATCGTAAATGAACCAATTTCTTTGTCACTCCCCTCTCCCTTCGCTTTTTGTGGCATCTCCAGTCGTGGTACGACGCCATCATCAATACTGTACGAGGTCTTGAATTTCTCGTCCATTTTCCTATCATTCTGGCCCTCGATGTTTGACAGATCAATAGCATCGTGATTATTCGAACTCTGTGAAGATAGTCGTATGCTCTGACGGCGTGAACGTGTGCGTTCGAGATGCCGCATCGTGAAATAACACGTTGAAGCTAGAACAATCATAAACAACAACACGACGGAGACTTTTTTCCCGTTCGTCGTCGTCAAAGTTGTTGTGGAAACAGGTTAGTATTCAAGATCTACCAACCTACTAGGAAGAGACTTGGTACTACGTACGGATTATGACGAGCTGGTCCAGGATTAATCGTCTGTTGTAATCAGTTGACCGAGAGGCGAGAGAGTAGACAGAGCGTATGGATATGCTGGGCATTTCAAATAAACCAGCACATGAGCTATAACAAAGTAGGGAAAAGAGCAGATTCAACTAGGAAAGGAGTTCAACGGAGATGCTTTTATCCCTGACCCGTTGAAATCTTACTGGATCTCATTTGATGCTTCAGGAGACAAACTGTGTAATTATACAGTCCATAATGAGTCTGGAGCGCCAAAATCCATCACCATGTTGACGTGTATACTATAAGTTTAGAGAACGGTCTACAGCTTTTTATCTTTTTCGGTAAAGTTCCCGTGAGTCTAGAAATTCTATCAGAATACGTCCCACAAATGTCTTTGTCCCCATGCAATCTTATACTAACGTTAGATCGAATGTTTGGCAAAATACTAGTAACGAAAGCGGCATGTTTTGTAAAATTCATAGACGCTCGAATGGACGTTTGTTCAAGGGGCGATGATCCCTACAGCACGGAATCATGATGGTTCGTATTGCTTAGCAACTTTCAGCAAAATACAATGTCTCCAGAGCCGCCAGCTGTACTGAAGCTATCAAGAACTACTCACAGAAGCCGTCCTATCTGATATGATTAAATTGACCAATCCTGTCATGAAAGCTGTACTTATGTGACGATAATACATCAATTTGATCTCTACACCATTGGATTTGTATTGAAAATCCATAATTTACTTGTCATCATGACTGCATCTTAGAAGGCTCTAGCCTGTCCGCTTTAAGAAAACACTACAGCTTTTTGAATTTAGATCATTGGGAGGAGGAGGCCTGAAACAAGAAACTTACACCCACAAGTCTAGCCTGCTCACGAGAACAGCACCCACTTAAAAGCGACTATGTGCGACAGTTGACCAGGGCTTGACAAGGGCTTTCTTTCATAAATGTAGTCACGACTTGTCAATTAGAAGGATATATAATGTTTTTGACGAGTAAGTTTACAGAGAGATCTTTAAATCGTAAGTGAGTTGTTGTGAATTATACATGTGTGTACTCATATCTCAAAAGAGCATTCGATCGATCAGCGTTCAACGGGTATCAATAGTAGGATTCGAAGCCATTAATGACGGTGAAGACGGGACAACGAGGTCTATAAGCAGTCGGGCGTTAATCGAAGGAATGAGTGGGGTTTTTTAGAACCTGACTCACATTGTGATGATCCTTTCGACTTCATAGCCGAGTCAACCTGAGTTAATCTTTCTTGGTATTTAGGTTTGGGGGTAACGCTGGGTATTCTTAAGGTAGCGCCGTAGGTCGGTACATCATCATTCTCGTTGATTCGATTTCCTATAAGTGCAAAAAGTGAATAAATCAATTCTCCCGTTTGTACTAATTGTGATATTAAGGTCAAGTTCTAGACTTACGTTGAAGTCGTTCGAACTCCTTTAGTTTAAGATGCATCCACCTGTCCCATAATGCCAAAGCATAGAACAACAGCATAAAAAACACGGCAACTATAGCACCTGTTGTTGCGACAGAGTTAGCTCAATTCAAAACTGTACTGGAGGCTGGAGAAGCATCACATAAATATACAGCACACTTACAATGTGTCGAGCCACATTGATAGCCAGAATTTTCGAGCTCTGCCTCATTGGCAGCGGCAGAACCTTCGTTATGAATGAAAGGAACATACATGACTGTCAATTTAGGGGGGGAAAGTCTTATCAGCCAGCCTTGAGGACGAGTTTATATATACAATGTCTTTCGATGCTGTACAGATACTTAGGCTAAGCACTTGGCCCTTGGTGAAACTTCTCGGAAGCGGAGCGGGTAGCTCTTGTGATTCCGCTGCTGTTCAATTGCTGTACAATGACGATAAGTAAATTTAGAAAACTGGGAATACCGAGAAGCCGAGAGTGATTCAGAAGTTTGTATGAGCCCTTGCGAGAGAGCATTTGGCGACCAAACAATTCATAGTCTGTTTGTCCCCAAACATCATCTCTCTGAGTTCCCTCGCCACGAGCAAGCATAGAAAAAGGCTGGTCCAGGGCGTACGGTTATCCCTATAATCATTTTGTCTGACAAAACCCAAGTCACTGTGTTCCGCAACAAGAGTGCATATCCCGTTTACCTGACAATTGGTAATATTCCCAAAGAGCTACGACGTAAACCCTCCAAACACGCTTATATTCTGCTTGGATATCTTCCCGCCACGAGTCTTGAACATATCAAGAATGCAGCCTCTCGACGATGCTCCGTGACAAATCTGTTCCACACATGTATGCATCACATTGTCAAACCGTTGGAGATGTCAGGCTCAACAGGTGTTGTTATGACAAGCGGGGATGGTGTCGAACACCTTGGACATTCTATTTTTGCGGCCTTTGTCGGCAATTATCCCGAGCAGACTCTTGTAACATGCTCAATATCGGGATACTGTCCTCGCTGTACAATCCCTTGACAACGCATAGGCGAGAACACTGAACCCCACCCACTTCGACATCTTCGTTCCATCCTGGAGGCTTTACAGATGGTGGATGAGGGAGCTGCGGCGTTTGTGAGGGCTTGTAAGGATGTGGGTATCAAGCCGGTTTTTGAACCATTTTGGGCCGACCTTCCTTACTCCAATGTCTTTCTTGCTATCACTCCCGACCTTCTTCATCAGCTCTATCAGGGTGTTTTCAAACATATGAAGGCTTGGGTCCTTGAGGCATATGGTACCCACGGAATCGATGCACGGTGTCGACCGGCTCCCTCCTAATCACAACATTCGGCTCTTTATGAAGGGCATTGCTTCACTTTCCCGGCTTAGCGGTCAAGAGCATGACCAAATATCTCGGTTCATCCTTGTCAGCAGAACTTAAGCCACTCACGATGATTTTATGCTTTGACTGGTAGTATTACTCCCTGTTTCTTTCTTGGTTCTGTCCATTGACTCGCTGTAAAGCGTCAATCTCAAACTCAAATAGAGCTGTCATTCGACTTACAGTTAATCAAACCTCCATTGTTGTTCGTGTAGACAAGAAGACCCCTGTGGTGTGTACAACTGTTCAAATTAATACATGTGCTTTGTGTATATAATAATGCGAACTGACACTTAGACTATTGCATATGTAGGAGACGACTTTAATAAATATAGCAAGATATATATCTCCAAGCGTGGTTCCTCGGTAAACTCTGCACCGAGAAAGGGAATGTTTACCCCAAGATCTCTCAAAGGACCAATGTTTTTACTGCCGCCGAATCCAGTTGATTGTAAATAAACCAATTTCTCTGTCGCTCCCCTCTCCTTTCGCTTTTTGTGGCATCTCCAGCCGCGGTACGACGACATCATCAATATCGTATGAGGTTTTGAATTTCTGGTCTATTTTCCTATCATTCGGGCTCTCGATGTTTGAAAGATCAATGACATCGTGATCATTCGAACTCGGTGAAGATAGTCGTATGCTCTGACGGCGTGAACGTGTGCGTTCGAGATGCCGCATCGTAAAATAACACGTTGAAGCTAGAACAATCATAAACAACAACACGACGGAGACTTTTTTCCCGTTCGTCGTCGTTAAAGTTGTTGTGAAAACAGGTTAGTATTCAAGATATACCAACCTACTAGGAAGAGGCTTGGTACTACGTACGGATTATGACGAGCTGGTCCAGGATCAACCGTCGGTTGTAATCAGTTGAGCGGGAGGCGAGAGAGTAGACAGAGCGTATGGATATGCTGGGCATTTCAAATGAGCCAGCACATAAGCTATAGCAAAGTAGGGAAAAGAGCAGATTCAACTAGGAAAGGAGTTCAACGGAGATGCTTTTATCCCTGACCCGTTGAAATCTTACTGGATCTCATTTGATGCTTCAGGAGACAAACTGTGTAATTATACAGTCCATAATGAGTCTGGAGCGCCAAAATCCATCACCATGTTGACGTGTATACTATAAGTTTAGAGAACGGTCTACAGCTTTTTATCTTTTTCGGTAAAGTTCCCGTGAGTCTAGAAATTCTATCAGAATACGTCCCACAAATGTCTTTGTCCCCATGCAATCTTATACTAACGTTAGATCGAATGTTTGGCAAAATACTAGTAACGAAAGCGGCACGCTTTGTGAAATACAAAGTCCTCTGGTGTCTAAATAGACGCTCGAATGGACACCTCAATGATAATCCATGCTTGTTCAAGGGGCGATGACCCCTACAGCACGGAATCATGATAGTTCGTACTGCTTAGCAACTTTCAGCAAAGACGTCTCCAGAAACGCCAGCTGTACTGGAGCTATCAAGAACTACTCACAGAAGCCGCCATATCTGATATGATTAATTGACTAATCCTGTCATGAAAGCTGTACTTATGTGACGATAGTACATCAATTTGATCTCTACACCATTGGATTTGTATTGAAAATCCATAATTTACTTGTCATCATGACTGCATCTTGGAAGGCTCTAGCCTGTCCGCTTTGAGAAAACACTACAGCTTTTTAAATTTAGATCATTGGGAGGAGGAGGCCTGAAACAAGAAACTTACACCCACTAGTCTAGCCTGCTCACGAGAACAGCACCCACTTAAAAGCGACTATGTGCGACAGTTGACCAGGGCTTGACAAGGGCTT
The DNA here is from genome assembly GCA_004369135.1 of Dendrothele bispora CBS 962.96. Lineage (NCBI taxonomy): Eukaryota > Fungi > Basidiomycota > Agaricomycetes > Agaricales > Dendrothele > Dendrothele bispora. The sequence continues at coordinate 27,208 of ML179598.1, forward strand.
TCTTTGATAAATGTAGTCACAACTTGAAGGATATATTATGTTTTTGACGAGTAAGTTTACAGAGAGATCTTTAAATCGTAAGCGAGTTGGTGTGAATTATACATGTGTGTACTCATATCTCAAAAGAGCATTCGATCGATCAGCGTTCAACGGGAGTAGTAGGATTCGAAGCCATTAATGACGGTGAAGACGGGACAACGAGATCTATAACAGTCGGGCGTTAATCGAAAGAATGAGTGGGGTTTTTCGGAACCTGACTCACATTGTGATGATCCTTTCGACTTCATAGCCGAGTCAACTTGGGTTAATCTTTCTTGGTATTTAGGTTTGGGGGTAACGCTGGGTATTCTTAAGGTAGCGCCGTAGGTCGGTACATCATTCTCGTTGATTCGATTTCCTATAAGTGTAAAAAGTGAATAAATCAATTCTCCCGTTTGTCCTAATTGTGATATTAAGGTCAAGTTCTAGACTTACGTTGAAGTCGTTCGAACTCCTTTAGTTTAAGATGCATCCACCTGTCCCATAATGCCAAAGCATAGAACAACAGCATAAAAAACACGGCAACTATAGCACCTGTTGTTGCGACAGAGTTAGCTCAATTCAAAACTGCACTGAAGGCTGGAGAAGCATCACATAAATATACAGCACACTTACAATGTGTCGAGCCACATTGATAGCCAGAATTTTTGAGCTCTACCTCATTGGCAGCGGCAGAACCTTCGTTATGAATGAAAGGAACATACATGACTGTCAATTTAGAGGGGGAAAAGTCTTATCAGCCTTGTAGTCTGGCCTTGAGGACGAGTTTATATATACAATGTCTTTCGATGCTGTACAGATACTTAGGCTAAGCACTTGGCCCTTGGTGAAACTTCTCGGAAGCGGAGCGGGTAGCTCTTGTGATTCCGCTGCTGTTCAATTGCTGTACAATGACGATAAGTAAATTTAGAAAACTGGGAATACCGAGAAGCCGAGAGTGATTCAGAAGTTTGTATGAAGACATATCAGAAAGGTCACAATTTTTAAGGAAACGCTGAATCTGATTGTAGGTTGGAAAGATGTGAACAATCCTGCAGATCGACAGGGAACGAGTGCGGAAGGAGCCGATAACTCAGTCACGGTGTCACTGTCAAATCACGTGATCATCTTCGTCATTAACCACCACCTGGTCGCGGTCGCTGTTCTCAGCAGTTAGTACTACTTAATACTCAGTTTCGCAGTAATCTAATTAACTAACCTTTATTCAGAGCTTATGTCCAGGAACCAGTGAAACTTTTCCATTTGCCTTAATCCATTTCCAATCCTATGGAATTAGCTTCCGGTTCTTTTTCAGTTCCTCTCACATTCTTGACTGTCTCTGGGGCTCGGGATCGCGTAAGTAAATCAAATTACATCGAAGGAAATGGCAGCAAATCCAAGTCCACAATATTGGCTTCGTATAGGGTCGGTGACGAAAGTGATAGAAGGCGTGGATCAGTGATTGGTTTAGAGGATGGAACGATTCTTCTTCTACGCCCAGCTCAGAAACATCAAGTCCAAGATCATCTTAAAGCACCTGTTCATGTAGGAAGGTCGTCTTCTCCGCATAACAGTCCATCTCGTGCCTCTGTTCGATCTCTCATGGCGACATCTCGCTCGCCCTCTCCTTCCGGACACAGTCCGGCCCCGTTCTCGATGAATATCCGCTCAAGGATTGTCTCTGGGGTCACCACAGAACAAGCAGAAGCACCCAAGAACTATGTGGACTTCGATGAAGAACCCGATAAACTCAAGGAACTTCTCAAAGGACATACTCCTAAAGAACGAAGAGAGTCGTCTGTTGGAAAGGTGACTGCCGAAAACAAAGCCGTTACCGAACAAGAAAGAGGGGGTATCAAGCGGAAAGAAGCCCCAAGGTCTCTTCTATCTGGCGCGACCTCACCTGCTCTTACTCCAAAATCATTGTCGGCTCCATCGTCACCAAAAGGTCTTGGCCCACCCTCTGATTCATCGGGAAATCTCGAGGTGCTGGGCCATGTTCTTTTACCTTGCAGTGGCCAAGAGAGCTCGGTATCAGCGTTACATCTTCTCAGCGATGTGGATATCATAGCCGTTCTTCAAGAATCTGGGTAGGGTAATCCAACCTAGTTCAAGTTAATTGACCTGACTCGGTTTTTTAGACATTTATCAATTCTTCATTCCAGCGACGGAAGATGCTTAGCCACGTCAAATCTGGAAATTACTCACCTTCAAGTACCAGAAGGATGTACTGCTCGGGACTCGCAGCATGACAGCTGGATTTGGAAGACACTTCGGGCATATTGCGCAGGAGAGGTAACGTCATGTCATTCGAAATATCATCCCTTTTTCTAATCTTTCTTCCAGTACACGTTACTGATAGGATGCGCTTCGCTCGATCCAAACTCACCTACGTTCACAGCAGCAGATATCCCAGAAGCAGGTGGATATGAACAGTGTCGAGTTGTTGTACTCGAACTCCGAGTAAACTATCTTGCTGGCGCTCTAGGCGTTACACTTGAAACGCTAGGACAGTTGTATTGCGACAGCTCCTCCGAATCTATTGGTGTTTATTGGACACCAAAACGTGAGTTTTTATCATAGGATACTGCTGTTAACACTCCAACGAATTATACCCTTCGTTTTTCAGAGGTGTTAATGTTATATCACGTCAATTCCGAAGGGCACTTTGTCGAACAAAAGTTGAACATCCTGCCACGCGGGGCTCCTGCTCTGCCACCTCTCAGAGAACAGGAGTCTTCAGATTCGCAATCACTTAATCTGACAGCTTTAGGACCTATAGCTAATCCGTTCAAACCAAGTAAGCGCGTGGAAGTAGCTGTAAACTCTGGTGATCTTCCGCAACCAGGAAGGATAGCTCTTGGTTCAACTTTTGTTTCGGAAAAGGCTGTCTCTGCTACTCCTCATACTCATTATCGGATAACGAACATAGAAGGTCGTCTCCGAGGATTGGCTTGGTCTGAACAGGAGTTGGTGGTAAGTCAATGAGATTGTACAGTCAAAGCGAACGTGTATAACCCTAGCTCTTCGTGATTCAGGCGTTCAAGTATGAGAAGCAATCCCTTCGTGTATTGTTTGCCTGTGATTGGCGGAACATCAACGATTGTACATGGTTTGATAATGACACGTTGCTCGTAGCATTTGAGGTGAGTTATGGACTTCTACGTAGTCTCCGATTTGTGACAAACTAGATCTCATCAGGAAAAATGCGAACTCTACTCGCTACGAAATGCCGTAGATCCTAACAACGACGGTGTACCAATCACTTCGTTGGATGATTTAAGTGAAGGCGCTATCATTCAGTAAGAATTCTTATTTTGATTGCAAGAATATAACGTTGAACAGAATCGTCTTAGACCCAAGCTTTTACAGACTTTTCCTGTAGGCCCTTATGATTCGATCGAGTTAATTAACCCACGGAGTTTTCTGGTCACGGGGTTCGATAAGAATGGTCGAAGGACCGTCAAATCGTTCGTTTCAACTGAAAAAGACTCAAAAGATTCGAAAAATACTCTTTCAGTTCTATGGCGTAATCAGAGTGCCACTTTTCAATCGGAATCGAGTCCAAGCAAAACTGGAGTGTTGACGGCCATGATGCCGATTAGCGTCAGCACAGTGGTATTAGGATTCTGTGTGTTTCAACTGCTTGATACTTGATACGCTAACGTAACTGACAACCTCTCTGCAGCCGATGGTCGCCTTCGACAAACCACTTTGACGAAAATCTGTCAAAATCCAGGTGCTAATCCCGGGTCAAACTACTTTGGGAAAGTGTCAGAAGTTTCGCTGGGTGCTCCGATCGTCAGTCTTCATATCGCCAAGAACGAGAGAACAAAAGAGCGTCTCATAGTTGGTGGCGGCGATGACGGTTCCGTGGCTATCTGGAATATGGAGTGAGTATGTTCCTCAATACCTCGACGAGTTTTGACGTCTGGTTTCTTTGTGAACGTGTTTTGAAGTTTGAAGCTCTGTGCTCGTTGGACCATATTTATCACCCCTCTTTTGAAAGTTATACAATTCGAGGACGAGGACTCAAAGACCAGTCCCCTTCGGGGATGTATTTTATGCATATCGGAACATGGGACAATCGCAGTAGTTGCCGTCGACGGTTTACAATAGTAAGTACCATTTTGAACTTCAGCTAAAATTCTCGCTCAACGGTAGGCTAGTTTGTACCTCATACCAGGCTCTCCGTCTCCCTTGCGAGAAGTTTGGCTCAAGGAAGATGAAAACAATCATCATCACCTTCTCTTGTTCTATGCAGATAGGAGAGTACGTCTTTGGGATATTAAGACGAAAGAGTTTTGGAGGTCTATGGCGAGCGAAAAGACGGAGGAGATCCGCGCTCAAGGAGGATGGAAAGCAATGTGAGCAAATGACCCACCCCCACTGATCGTTGTACTTTCATTCAACCTCGGATTTAGTTCTCTAGAAAAACCGGCGTCTTTTGCAAGCCCTTTATCAGTGATCGGCAGGCACGACCAAGGATTAGATTCCGGTTCGCCTCTCTTCACCTGTTCTTCTCGTTTGAATTACTCAGTTCTATCATTAGTGTGCACTCTGTCGTTCGATGTCGAGCGTTTTATTCTAGAATCAATCACTATGATCAAGACGATAAGTACCAGCAAAAATCAAACAGCGAATATTCTCGCTGCTCGGGATCGTCTTCGTGCCATTCTTTCTGTGGTCCTTACGCCTGCGATCAACAGCAGCATTGATGAGATATGTCAAGAACAGCTGGGAATTCATCTCTCGGGTGATGTTTCCGTTGGTTTCCAAAGGTAAGTGAATACTTGCTTTTCAGATGAAGTAGCATTATTTCTGAATTCTCTGCTCCGGTAGGCTAGGGTGTACTTCCCTTTACGCAACCGCGGTTCCAGAGCAGGTTTGGAAGGTATCCGGTGATGTTTCAGCTGCAAGAGCATTGGCAATAGTAGTCACTTTACGTGGACTAAGTGTGTTCGAAGGTCAGCCCAAATATTTGAAAGATTGGGCTTAACCGTTGACATCTTCAATCAGAGTTCGCGGACGCGGCTGCGACAGTGATTACATTCTATACCACGTCTTTAGGAACATTAGTCGGACCTTTATATCAACCTCCTGATCTCGCCTTCTTGGCACAGAAATGGTTCGATACGTCTTCACGTACGTTCGTCCACAGGTTGAAATCATTTGTTTGTCGAATTGATTTACATCAATTCTAGTTGAAATACGGCAAGCTGCAAGAACTTTGTTCGACGCTGCAGTAGTGAGATTGTCGGACGATGAGACGAATCAATTGGTTAATGAGTGGCAGCATCATTGTAGGTTCTAACTTGGATCCGAAGACTAGATTCAATCCGTTCACCTTCGCAATTTTAGTGCCTTGCTTGCAACCCACTGCAGATCGAGAATCCCGTATGGCTGCTCTCTCCTTGTTCTTATGTGGTTATCTGGCCGCAGAGAAGTATAGCCTTTTGTCTACAAGGTATTCTTCCTTGGTATAAACACATTCTCCCTGCTCATTTCGATGATTTCATAAGCGCACTAACCGACATTGCCAAATCAATTGCTCTGTACCTGCATGATGAACAATCGACCTACCGTGTTCTTGCCGTGGACTTGTCTTCTCGCGGATTCCACGTCTGGCAACATTACATCGACGCAATGGAAATTCTTCGAGCTCTATTTGCTCTAGCGACTAGTGCGAAAAAGGAAAACATATCGGCCGTCAACAACGTCAGTGCTCAAGCTCGCTCGGCCGTGTTGAGTATAGCAGGTAGAGCTACGGGGTTATTTATGACAACGCTAGGCTTGGATATCATTGGGAAGGATGTGAAAGAAAAAGGCGAACAGGGGCTAGAACATAGGAAATCGGTTTTGCAGATTTTGGCGTTTTTAATTCGGAAACGTCCTTTAGTGTTGCTTCCAAACCTGCCGCAGCTGCTTGAAGCGGTTGTGAAATCGTTAGACCCGAATTCGACGACGAATAGAGATGCGGTGTTGGACACTGCGACGGAGATTCTAGGGCATGTTGTCAAAACGTTCGTTCCTTCTTCGTGATATATTTGAACTTGGATCTTAGCGTTGTTTTTGGCAGCTTCCCGTCTATTGACTTCCATACTCCTACTCAACGCCTTGCTGTTGGCACATCCGAGGGTGCAATTGTCATGTACGACCTCAAGACGGCTATTAGGTTGTACGTTCTTGAGGGACATAAGAAATCGATCACTGCGTGTAGCTTCTCACCTGATGGTCGGAGACTTGTGACGCTTTCATTGGAGGAAAGTGTAGTTTTAGTGTGGAAAGTCGGGTCCAGCTTTTCGAGCTTTTTCAACCCAGGTGCCCCACCTAGACAGGGCGCTAGAATGACTGGAATCAGTGCGATTGGAGGATGGGGAGGAGGAGGAGCTAAGAGTGATGGTGATGAGCCGTATAAACGATTAGGATTCAATGTAGGGGAGGAAGGTGAGTTTTGATCGTTTTCGAAGACGGAAAGCATTTTAACGAAAACTAAACTTTTCGTAGGAAATATGACTACTGCAGAAACTCTGAAGTTTGTCAACTTTGATTGGACTGCGGATAGAAGTGTCAAGTTGAAGATTAGAGAGAGTGTACTGACGTTTAGTACATGATTACATGGAATATAGGTGCTGGTATACGATAGAGCCCCATACATTAGGGTCAGTCATACTATCATCAATGTAAGGATGCTGATAATTTCTACTGTCTGGAGTTAGCATCGATTTAGGGATCTTCAGTATCTTCAATGACAAAGTCACTTGGGAATTGAACCTATTTCGTGATCCAAGCTTACGACGAGTAACCTTGTTCAAGTTCCGTCCATAGGGAAGGCAAATTTGGCATTCGATAATATGTCTTAATTTTCAGACTTGGGTTTACTTACACGGAATTGCAAATTTGCAAGTGATGGGCGTGGGGCATGAGCACCATGCAGAAGGTAAGTAGCATTGTAACGCGCGGTCATAATTCGTGTCAGCTACAACCCTTGATCGATGATCTCCTCGTTCCACAATGAAAAAACCTAGCTGTTTTCGGGCCACTTCAATTTCCTTGATTTATTCGGCTAAGTCATGATCTGCGTGAAGTAACCAAGCCTCCACTGGCACTTCTCTATGGAAAAAGCCTTGTGCGTGCTGATCATATGAAGGAACGTTCTCGAGTTTGGGATGGCCTATCGGTCTGACAGCATAACGATAGACCCCCCAAAAAACTTCTCTACTCAGGCGGACGTGCCAGCCTCCAGGTACCTCATGTAGTTAATACTACTTATGTAGATACGTTGTCCTATTTCTATATACAACGACGGTTCGCCGTCACATTCCACTCGAACTGGGGTAAGTAAGTGTGCTAAATGTAGACTGCGGCAGAACTATAGGGGGAGAGGGCCCGGGAGTTGTTGTAATCGTATCAGAGAGGAGCACTCCGTTTAATAAACACAGAGGAGGAGGAGGAGCCAGGGGCCCGGGTTGAGCATTTCCAGACATTTTTGTGCCTCGCAATTTGTACCTGCAGTAAATAGAGAGATAGCATCGATATCATTGGTGTACTGGTGCTGATGCCAACAAGGATCGAGAGGAGCAATTTGCAACAAATTATATTGGGTTGGTAGGCGATGAAAGGTACAGAGAGAAGTGTTTGCGGTGGCCTATCGTTCTGGAAAACGGCTGAGATCATTTGATCAAGCACACGGGTTCTCGAATTCAACCTACCTTCATACACTAGCGGTTGAATGGGGAAAAGCGTCGTTTTCATATTCTGTACTAATTCACACATTTCGTCAGTTGTGCTAAAATTCTTCGTTCGCTGCGTCTCTTCTCTTCCGAAGCCCACGGAAGACATATAATTAATTTGAATACGTGCGACAAAACTCCAGTTTTATGTAGTCGACGGCCAGTCAGCAAGACATGATTGTAGTTATAAAAAGTTGTCCAATGTGGGTGCGCATGCACCATGTTTTCTCGCCTGATTCAAGACTGGCTTCCTCTTCCAGAGGTACCATTTGCTGTGCTTCTGGTCACTGTGCTGGTTGGTATATATTCTGTTGTAAACTCATTATTGACTAATAAAGACTTTCTCGACAGGCTACGCATCTCTGGCTGAGGGATTTTGAACCACCAAGTCATTCATCCGCACCCTTCATCGCGCTGATATTGATCCCGGCCATTACTGCATACACTCTCTTCGACCATGCCGCCTCCCTATCTACAGCTATTTCACGTGCATATTTATCGTTCTATACTGGTCTAGCGTTTACAACCGTTGCTTATCGCCTTTCGCCCTGGCATCCCCTTGCGAGATATCCTGGACCGATGATAGCCCGTATATCAAAGCTGTGGACGGTCTGGAAAGCTATCGACGGGAAACTTCCGCAGTATTATCAACAACTTCATGCTCAGTATGGTTCCATCGTTCGCATCGGTGCGTTTAGTACTACAATAGCTCTGTCAGACTGTGACTCTCGGTAACTTACATTAATCGATATCCCCTCATATCAGGACCCAATGAACTCTCTATCACAGACAAGGATCTTCTTCCAGATATTCTTGGGACTCATGGCATGCCTAAAGGACCCGGTAAGTACTGAGGGCTTCACAATAGGGAAAACTTGCATCATTAATTCGACCTTGCATGGTATTTTTTCGATCAGTTTGGGACGGTAGGCGTATGACGCCTAGGGATCACAAGCAGGAATATAATCTGATCTTAACTCGAAGTACGACGCGCCACGCACAACTGCGTAAAGCTTGGAACAAAGCTTTTGCTGCTGATCCGTTGCTCGATTACAAAGAGATATTACTCGAGAAAATTCTTGTGTTACAAAGTCGACTAGAGGATATGTGTCGTGAAAATCCGGAAGGGAAAGCCAATGTGAATATGACAAAATGGATTGAGTACTTTTCGTAAGTGGGGATAAAGGGTTTCTTTCGAGATGGATGTTCCTCTCATGATTGACAATACGTCATGTTCGTTTTAAGATTTGACTTGATGAGTGATCTAGCGTGCGTATTTACGCCCCTCCGCTTTCCGAATCCTGAGGCAAAATCCGTGAAAAATTTAGGTTTGGTGCTGGATCCGATATGTTGCGAGATGGCGATAAAAATGGGTTTTTGGAGAAATTAGGAAAGGGCATTGTGTGAGCACCCGAGTTCCTTTGCTTTTTAACTACAATTGTCTCTGACTTGGATCGATTTTTGAACTCTTGCGCATTTTAAGTCTGCCTTCGTTTACCGGATACGTTCCATGGTTCACACAAATCGCACTGCGTTTGTTTCCTACGGTCAGCGCGTCTACGCTTGCGATAGGTGCTTTTGCGGTTGAAAGATCAAAGATCCGATCATCTCAGGCTGTGACCAAAAAAGATTTGTTCTATCATATCGTAAGTTCAGTCCCCATGTATGTTTCAAAAGGTTCTGAGGGGTTATCTTGAACAGGCGGATCATACCTACAAAGATGAGAACACATCCCCTTTCCCCTTGATCGTGTCCAATGCTGTTCTTGCTATTCTTGCTGGGTCAGATACCACGTCTTCTGTGCTTTGCAATGTCGTTTATTATCTTCTGGCGAATCCTGAGTATTTGAAAATACTTCAACAAGAGTTGAATCAAGCTTTTCCTTCCCTTCAAGATGGAACAATGCCTCTTGAACATGAAGTACTTACCGAACTACCTTGGTTGAACGCTATCATGTGAGTCTTTCTCTTTGCAACATCGTAGCCTTTATAAATTCAAATTACTTTTCCTTTCTAGCAACGAAACGATGCGTTTACAGCCTATATTACCCACTGGTTTGCAAAGGGCTCCAGAAAAAGGATCTGGTGGAAAGATGGTTGGATCTCAGTAAGTGTTTTGCTTCGAATCACAGCTATAAACTTTCCAGAGACAGTGAGAGTTCTCATTTATAAATACCACCATTACCGTCCACAGCTTCATCAAAGAAGGAACAGCAATCCAAGTTCCTATCTATGTTCTTCACCGCGACCCAAGATATTTCTCTCCCAATCCAGAAAAATTCTGGCCTGAACGATGGATTCAATATCGAGAAAACCCCGAGATCGTTCTGAACCTCGGGGTGTTTATACCGTTCTCGATGGGTCCGGCTAATTGCGTTGGTAGGCCGCTTGCGATGATGGAGTTGAGATACGTGATAGCGATGTTGATTGGGTGTTTTGAGATGAGGTTTAAGGAAGGGTGGGATGAGAGGAGTTGGGAAAAGGAGTTGAAGGATAGGTTTATGTTGACAAAGGGGGAGTTGATGGTGGAAATTAAGATGAGGAAGAAATAATGTAATTCTATAGTTGGGGATGATTTAACTTTAGGACGGTATTCGGTGCGTGACTCGGGATGGATTTTGGATAACTTTTGATACCCTCAGTGTTCTGTTTAACTTATTTGACATATAAGTATGTCAATCAGTACTTCACATATCCGTGTATTTCATAGAATCAGTTTCTACAATAGCTGATTGTTTTCTCTGTGGATTTGAGAGAGGTCCTTGAATAGGACAGGACAAGCTTGAGTGGAAGGGTCCTTTGTGGCTCAACAGGCTTGGGCCTCCAACAAGAAACCAGCATTTACAACATTGTATCTCATGTAAGTAATTCCTTTACTCTGACCGCGGTCACTGGCAGAGATGAAAGCGAACTTACTGATGAGTCGCATCCTGCTAGAGCAAAAACACAGCATCACAACCTTCAGTCTTTCCTTTACAAGCACCGGATACACGACGGAAACGGACGTTACCACCGTCGAAAGTGCCAGTGATCGTCATGGAAGACAAAGAAAGTACGAGGTGGGCTGGGGAACGTGCAACTCCCAGCACGTTCGACAATGGTGGCGTTGCGAGTCGCTGCGGCAGCAGTCGCGGAGTGAGCAGCCATGCTGGTGAAGGGAGCGAGTGAAGTAAACATGATAATGATTTTTGAGTAAGTAAGGAGCGGTGGTGGTTGAGCTATGTTGGAACGAGTAAAAAACTCTTCGTGGAGAGGCCCGTGTGGCCCGCTATGCTACAGAGGTCTCCTTGTCGAGGTTTTACATCAAGCTTATCGACAAATTTGAACCGTTGACTGAGGCCAAGTCACATATTGATCACTCGTACTAAACAAAGAAAGACCACGAATGATCAATAACGGAATGATGCGACAATTGAATCATAGACGTTCAGAGCGGAATGAAATAAAAATGTGGGACACAGTAGGTATGAGAAGAGAAAACTATAAAAGTGTTGTCAAAGTATTCTGAACTGACAAGACGCAACGAAGACACAGCTGGTCTTCGAGCCAATACCACCGAGGCTTGCTCTTGCGTTGGAACTTCTCTTGCCTCAACACTCGAGTACTATAGTTGTCAGCAAGAACCGGAAGCGCAGCCATACGATGAGACCATTCCGTGCCTTTGGCCAAACCTTTTTAGCCTTGGCGGCTAGGAGAGACACTATCATAAGTGTAGGCAAAGGTCTGCCCTCTGAGTCCACGGGTCCTTTGAGTCGCCGTGACTGGTATTCTGGTATTTCTTGGCGAGGTAGGTAGGTAGGTAGGATACACGGCTACCGCAATAAGCGTGGTGCCAGAAACGGCACAGCCGGAATCACGGGTCGGACAGGAGCGAGCGCGAGGTAGACTACAGGTCCGACCCGTGAATGGATACTACGTACTTAGGCTAAGTAGGTAGTATGTGACAGGGATTGCATAGACGCGTAACTGCGCACGTCGGGATGCTGCTAATGGAGGTATCCTGTCGCGCTTGGCATTTGCTATTTGAGACAGCGGATCAGAACGCACAACTTTCGGAGTGGGAGGATTTAGGACATCAGTGGATTACGTCAGCTGACATCTCCCCGCATTGTCGTCAGCGTCGTTGTTGAACATTGACGACCAACGACAACGGCAATATGAGCTGCAATCACCACCACCACCACCAACCAAATGCGTCTGATCAGTCTTATCCTGAATTGAACTACGGGCCCGGTGCCAAATGGATCAAAAGCCTTACGCAAGGCAGACTAGGAACCTTTCATGGCGGACACTTCTCCGACGTCAACCTTTCGTCGGTGTTGTTTACTCACAGGGTAGATAACGCAAAGAATGTCCAGCTCCAGGTGTGAGTAGCGAGGCTTCTGATGCTGGGTATTGATGTGCTCATGGGTTCATTGTTAGGTGGAGTGCGCCAGGATTGACGAAGCCAACTTTTGAAGAAGCGATGAAGCAAAAATTTAAACCGGCTAAGAAGGGAGATTCTTTTGGGCCATCTTGTGAGTTAATTTGCCGTTCTGCAAGATATTGTGGCTTACTTTTGGTTACAGGGGTAACGATTTCTCTCAGCAAATGTCTGTACAGTAAACACTAACAACAATCTGTTAGACGAACCATTGGTGGAAGGTCTCTCTCACCATCCCTGGTTATTGGCAACAATATGAACGCGTCCAATGTGAATCTTTTTTTCTTCAGAGCAATGGTTTCAGTCATTAATGGTCTGTCAACAGTCGAATTTGACCCAGGCTGTGAAGCCATGGTATATACTACGGATGGTGTACCTCTACAAGGTCAATATCTCATTTCTGTCGACGGCATGTCATAGCTCTTATCGCTCATTTTAGGCATCACTGGGGGCTTCGGCGTGGACCGTAGAGTCGAATACATCATCCCCAAGGAAGCTCTTGAACAGGGAACCCACGAAATAGTCATCGAGTCCACCTGCAATGGGATGTTCGGTGTACCATGGAACGGAGATACCATTGCACCTCCTGACGTAGGCAATTTCCTCTTCTAAAATTGCAATGCACCAAAAATATACTGACTCTACTTCAAATCTTAGATGAACAGATACTTCTCTCTCGCATCCGCCGACCTAGTGGTACCAAACCAGGAAGCATGGCATCTCCTCTGGGACTTCCAAACTCTCCGCGAAATCGTCGATTCCGTCCCGGGTAACACTAGTCTCCAGAACAAAGCTCTTGTCGTCGCTAACGAGATCATAAACACTTTCGAGCGTGGCGACGCTTCTGATATCCGACGGTGCCGCAAGCTCGCGGAACAAGTGTTTGGTGAAGGATGGCAGGAGATGGGTGAAGACGTTTACAAGGATGACAAGAAGGCTCAGATATGGGGCATTGGACAGTGCGTATCCCCCCGTCGTCTTACTCTCAATAAAACATGTCGTTTAATCACGTCCCCTTCCTTCCGTGTGTTGGTCTTTCTACAGCTGTCATATCGACACCGCCTGGCTCTGGCCTTACCGCGTCACTCAACAAAAAGTCGCTCGTTCTTGGTCTACCCAAGTCGACCTCATGGATCGATACCCCGAACACCGATTCGCCTGTTCCCAAGCTCAACAATACAAATGGCTCGAACAGCTCTACCCTCCTCTCTTTGACCGCGTGAAAGAGAAAGTTCTCGAGGGCAAGTTCCACATAGTAGGTGGGAGTTGGGTCGAAAACGACAGTAACATGCCTAGTGGAGAGGCGCTCGTCAGGCAGTTCTTGTTTGGACAGAGGTTTTTCGAGTCGAGGTTTGGGAAACGATGTGAGACGGCTTGGTTGCCGGATTCGTTTGGATTGACGGGGGCGTATCCACAATTGATTAGGGGTGCGGGGATGAAGTATTTCTTCACGCAGAAATTGAGCTGGTGAGTTTGGTCCTTAAGTCCCGTGTATGTCCTTGCGTAGGGGACAATATCTGATGTCGGGGATGTGTCTGTGCAGGAATAACATGTAAGGATATTGATTACTTGTGCAAGACGCCCGAAACGCTTAGCGATTCTTCAGAAACGTCTTCCCTCACTCTACCTTCAACTGGGTCGGTATCGACGGATCTCAAGTCCTTTGTCATATGACGCCTGGTGTGTGCACGTTTTTTTTCTATTCTTCTCTCTGTTACTGTACCTGCCCGTTTACATTGTTTAAACAGTCGATACTTATACCGCACAAGCAACTGTTGGCGACGTTGTCAAAGGTCTCAACAACCACAAGGTAGACCCCCCAGGGACTTTAGCGTGTGTTCGTGCAGTTGTACTGATAATAAGAAACACGAAAAATCTCTACTCAGAACATCGAATCCTCCGATACCTCCCTTCTAGTTTTCGGTAACGGTGATGGTGGAGGTGGTCCTCTAGCTAAGATGTTGGAGAACGTGAGAGCCTTTCCCTTTCTTCTGTTGTCCTTTGACGTTCATTCGGGGAGGGTTTACTGACCTACGTACCTTGTCACCTTATATAGCTCCGACGTATTCGTGCCACGAACAACAACCACCGAGAGCTCCCTCCCATCAACATGGGTCACTCTGTAGACGAGTTCTTTGATCACCTTGCTGAGTCGACAGTTTCAGGAAAGAAACTACCGAATTGGTGCGTTTCCTTAGTTTGAGCCTCTGTTACTGTTTTAGCTGAGAAGGTTTGGTCCCCCTTTTCTTTCAGGCACGGAGAGCTTTACCTTGAGGTAACGTCTTTTGTTGCTGTGCATAGTATAGGTTGGATGTACTGACCCCCCCTGGGGCCTTGATAGTTCCACCGTGGAACGTACACGTCTCATGGTATGTGTTTCAACAACCCTTATCCTATGGCGCAATTGTGTGACAGGGGACGGTCCTTTTTTACCGCAAAGGCTCTATCAAGAAGGGTAATCGGCATTCGGAGATCCTGTTGCGTGACGTTGAAGTTAGTTGTTCCTGTTGCTCTGGGCCCTCTCTCCACCTCGTTGATTTGACGATTTCCCTTGTACAGTACGTTGCAACTATGGCATCAGTACTAAAACCGAAGGAGTATTCGTATCCCAAAAAAGCGATTGACGACTGTTGGGAAAAAGTCTTATTGAATCAATGTGCGTTGTTTACGGGTTGCTTTGACTGAAACACACTCCACTGACGAAAGTTTTCTTTTCAACAACTCTTTTTTAGTCCATGACGGTAAGTTTTTTGATATCGTTTCTTTTTAGTCCTCGTGTTTTGGACTGATATACATTCTAACTAATTTAAAGTGTTGCCTGGATCTGCTATGTAAGTCAACTGACTGACGTTCTTTGATACATGATGAAAATTTTTCTTCTGACAATGACAAATTCGTTTGGGAACCCAGTGGTATGGTGTACGAAGATGCTGAGAAGCTCTACGCAGAGGTAGCAAAGGACGGTAAAAACCTCTTGGAGGAAGCTCTCAAGATTCTTCTGCCCAACTCCGTACCTCTCACTGCCGACACCAAGCTCAAGTCCGGGACATCATTAAGCCAAATCGCGAGTGTCAACACGACTCCGTTCCGTCGTCGGGACGTCGTCAAGGTACCTCTAGCTGGTGCATCACCCAGCCTCAAGTCCGCAGTTGGACAGGTTGATGCGGATGGAAAGATGGGTTATGCCATTATGGACAATGGGGCCCTGGACGCCTCTGTTCACCATTCTGTTGGGTCTCTACACGCTTCTGGTGAGGACATTTTTTCAAAAAAAAAAAGAGATCGTTATCGAGAGGCTAATCCTGTTTCGTTCCGGTAGCATACACAAATGGCTCCAACCACTTTGTGCTGCGAAACTCTAGCGTTCAGTTAACAATCTCTGATGGTAGAATTAGCAGTTTGTTTGATGTGCAACAAGGGTGGGTCTTTTTTTTCTAGACTCGGAGTTGTTGTCTCACCAATTGTAATGCAGACGGGAACTCATTTCTGAGGGAGCTACTGGCGGTTTGGTCATCTTCCAAGACCGTCCAAACTATTGGGATGCATGGGGTAGGTGTTTTCCATCTCGATCAATTGTAGTCATTACGACCCTTGTTTCCAAGGTTGAAGCTAAAGTTTTTTTCATTTGATATTTTTTATTCTAGATGTCGAAATACATCATTTGGAAACAGCCAAACCATTGGAATTTACAAACGTCTCTGTGGTCTCGCACGGCCCCTTGCGTGCCGCTGTCAAGGCTGAGATTAAGTATGGCAACAGCACCATTATAGTCACGGTAAGTCTGTGTTTTTTTAATTTTCTTTATACATTGCTTGCCGACCGCAAACTCTATCCTCGCAGATATCCTTGGACGCAGTTGGTGGTATGTCGATCCGTCTCTTTGTACGCTTACAGTCTATTCTGATTGACTACCGGCGGCATCTTATAGCCACGGTCAAACCTAGCTCTAGGTCCCTGTTTGTGTTTGACGCTGAAGTGGACTGGCACCAGCGACACGAGTTTTTGAAATGTATGTGGCACTGACACTTGACTTGTTTTCTTGACCTGTGTCCACTGAACTGGTATCCTGGTATCCAGTCGAATTGCCCCTGAACATTCATAATGATAACGCTATCTATGAGACTCAATTTGGCTATGTCCAACGTCCAACACACAAGAACACGACCTGGGACATGGCCAAGGTGCGTACCGCTTTTCATTTCCGCGGCGCAGTGCGATACTTATCCGCTCCTCCAGTTCGAGGTCTGTGGACACAAGGTACGCTATTTCTGATATTCGGCCTATTCCTTTACTCAATTTTGTCGACCCTTGATGGTGATCTAGTACGCAGACTTGAGTGAATACGGGTACGGTGTTGCCATCCTCTCAGAGTCTAAATATGGATTTGCCTGTCAAGGCAATGTTCTCCGCATCTCGTTATTGCGAGCCGCCACCGCTCCTGATGCAGATCAAGATCAAGGTATGTATATGCATTTTTGAGACTTCTTTCTCCTTTCTCTCCGCCGTTGTATTCATGAGGACTTTGATTTTGATATTCTTGTAAAAATTGTATAGGCAAGCATACATTTTCGTGGGCGGTTATGCCTCACGAAGGACACTTCTTGCAGTCGGATGTTCCCATGGCTGCTTACCTCTTCAATTCGCCGGTATATGGTACGTGTTTTCAATGCATTCTTTTCTGCCTAACCTCATTAAGACTAAATATCTTCCTTTTTTAGTACGCTACTTGCCCCAAGAGCAAGATGCTTTGGCCGCCTCCACAGAGGCGCCCTTGGCTGTCCAGGGCGCACCCAATGTCTTCTTGGAGACCATCAAGCGGGGGGAGTCGGATTCATTTGATACGGAATTGTCTTCAGAGGAAAGCTCCAAGACCACCACTACCGTTGTGATTCGTCTGTACGAGGCCTTTGGTGGTCACGCCAAAGCGACGGTCAACATTGGCAAACAATTCTCCGTCAAAAAGGCGCATGTCACGAATCTTTTGGAGGACGAAGAAGCGGAGCTTAATATCACCAACACCGAGTCGGGACCTTCGGTCAAATTGGACTTTAGGGGCTTCGAAGTGAAAACGCTCAAGTTGGTTCTCGGCACTACTAAGGAGGGCGCAGGCGCGTGAGTCATCTTGATTCGTCGTAGGAGTAGGCCTCTGACATTCGCTATTGCGCCGCAGTCGCAAAAGAAACAGCTGGGTTAGCATAGATGGTGCCCGTTTGGTAACAATCTAATGCAAAGCAGCGTGCTGTGGTTTACCCAAAACTTTCATACATAGCCCTTTGTTCATAACAATTTTATTGAGTGTATCTCAAGGACAGACTTATCAGGGCACGAGGACTCGCGTAGTTTTCATTAAGCCCTGTTTGTATACCAATAACTATTATGAGAGAGCCTCAGAGATTAGACCTTTTAACAGAGAGTGGAACCAAGCAACAAAAATGGCCGTATCCATTGACAAAAATCCTGATTCGCTCTTTCCCGAACTATCACGACATGACTATTGAAAAAAAATCTTTTCAGGCTTTCTCAGATGTGTAGATTGTGCTAATCTCAATCATAGCTCACATCTTGATCACACTACACTTCCGTGAGTGAATGTTTCCTCGGGAAGAGATATGCAGATAGAACTCCGATATTCCCGACGGGAATTAGTACTCCCTTACCATCTTTCCAAGACAGAAGATGTCAATTTTTAGCTGTGCTATCTTTTTTGCAATGCCTATTCAGAACTGATCCGACATAAGGAAGTACCTCTTCAATGATTAGGGAACAATTCTGTACAATTTATCAAGGTATGTAGAATGGCTTATTTCCGTCTTCATTCTCTCAAAACTTTTGTCATAGGTGGGCTCTTAAGCGCACACGGAGGTCGCTTTTCTTGATCTCAGCTTGGTAGAGGCTTGGAGGGGAAGGAGATTATTAACCAGACTGGCGAGCCCAACTTATAATCAGTTCCGCCGATTTCTGATATCGGCAATAGTACGCCGTTTTTCGATTTATTTTTCAACTCGGTGTTGACACTGATGCTTTGCAGACTACTCACTCTAAACATTTTCTTCATATGACTGAAAGAGAGGAGCTTGAGGATGGCTGCTCTCTGTTCCTTGGCTTCTGGATATGGCACCTCAATTTGATGTGCCACAGGAAATAGTAAGACACACACCTACGTTCACCACTTGTCTAATGACATTTGCTCTCAGTACCGATTTTCTCGTTCAACATCAATTCTGATGCGTGCTTCCGAAACAAACCAAGCCATCCTTGGAGCATATATCGCAGAAGATTGGGTTCAAGTTGTGCCTACAATGTAGGGCTTGTCGATTTAGTCACTTCGACAGCAATATTTTACTTCACTCTAGGTAGCGTATCCATCGTGGTGTAGTGGCT
Source organism: Dendrothele bispora CBS 962.96 (assembly GCA_004369135.1). NCBI lineage: Eukaryota > Fungi > Basidiomycota > Agaricomycetes > Agaricales > Dendrothele > Dendrothele bispora. The sequence goes on from ML179598.1 coordinate 45,762, forward strand.
AACATTGCTGTCTTTCACACAGCAGCCCGGGGTTCGATTCCCCGCGATGGAATAAGTTATCATCAGTCTTTTTAACAATTCGTGTCATCAATCCTATAGCTTTCACTTTTACATAATTTTTTCCCTCTTAATAACCACTCTGATGTCTCAGCTAAACTGGGAACCAGTATTATCAGTCGACTGCCACATCTACTACAACTTCCCGCCTAAGACACTAGCTCTATCCCTCTGCCTTCACTTTTCTCCTGCTGTGATTCAATTCCAGACACTAAAGATATTTTATCGTTTCTCGTATATATCTTCATACGTTACACTGCTCACTGTGGTGTGCCACCCGATGCATAGAAATGGTATTACTATAACTCTCTGAGTCCCGAATTCAAGTTGACTTAGAAATTAAAGCGACCTCTTGAGTCCGAGTGGATAACGACAAGATCCCATGTGTGTTATTCGAAGTTCGAACTTTCGCAGACACATAATCCTCTCTCAGAATCTGGAACTCTGTAGAGTACTTCAATTTACTGATTTCTATGCGAGTGATCAACGTCATGCCGCCTTTAATTAAAGCAGTTCATACCGGCGGCACGCATTGACATGCACTTCCTCTTTCGTTTTGAGTCGCTCCCAATCCTCCCTTCATTAGACCATAATTGCTTGAAGTCATTCTATCTCCGTTCCGGAAGACATAAAGACGGAACCGACCAGACTCCACTGATGTTTGGATTGCCACATGTGCGGGCTGCTCCGACTTTGTAACGTTAGTTATTCTATTGACAGATACTCATCGCCCAACAGAAATCTATAGTGAGTCTATAAGCAACGTATACTAGGTCTTAAAGTATTGGCTGTCCCGCCCGCTCTATCTAGTGTGATAACGATATGACGGCGTTTAACAACTTCAGGACTTGGTCCCGTGAAACTAGTACTAGCATAGCCTCCTGCAAAATAAGAGCTGTTTGAGTACCTAACATTTATACACTTACGTGACTTCGTGACTACTTGACAATCTATAGTGTGATCTGGTGAATCACTTACTTCAGGACAATACATATACGCTGCCGTTCTGCGACACTCTTCCTTAACCCAACTATGTTCGCATTACGACCCCGTCCTACTCCAAGTCATCAGCGAAATGCCGTTCATGGACGCAGTGTCCCCCATACGCCGTCCAGTACACCACGCTCATCTTATGATCATCCCACTCACGCTTTCATGACGGCCAAACAGGATGGGTAAGCCAGCGATTAATTCATGCTTTCAAGTCTTGTGCTCACACTTGACCTTTCGCTACAGCCTTTTCGCAACAGGCGACGGGACAAGGGATGTCGAGTTTGACCTTCGAACCCCATCATTCAAGGGCCAAAACCATTCCTACCTTCCTAACAGCCTCCCGAGCCCCTCGACCTACAGTTGTCCCTTGCGACGAGCAATGTTGCTTAGTGGGGTACTCGAGGAAATCCATCCTGTGGACGAACCTGACCCACATTCCACTCTAACTTTCACTCGTCGACACGTTCCTCTCATCTCCAGGAGTCGGTCACCTGACGAATCAGGTCTGACAACCCTTCTCAAATCGCCGAGCGCGCCTATCGTCAACCCTTTCTCTCATTTGCTAAGTAAAGGTCCAGCTCCTTCTGGAGAGATGAACATCCGAGTCTATTTCCCTCATGCGGAATACCCAGAAGGAAAGTATCTGGAGTTAAAAGTCGAAATGGAAGCCGAAGTCGACAAAGTCATTGCCCTGGCTTTGTGGACATACTGGGAACAAGCATGGCTTCCTCCACTACTGGTGAATCATGGGGATGACTTGAACTTGCCAAAAGCATCGACAGTATCAGCTGTCAACAACCCCTCAAGGAATGAGTTGCACAGAGTCATCTCTTCCTGGAGTCTTCGTATTGTTAGGGATGGCTTCCTGGATTACGAAACTGAAGGTTCGTGTGAATTTTTAGTCCAGTTTCGAATGCGTAGGGTGAAGGCCCTTACTTTGATAGTAACGCATTGTTCCTCGTAATTACAGCTCCTGACGCCACGGATAAAATCAAGTTTTTAGACTCTGAAGAGTATGCTTTGGTGCAAGAATCAGACTCTGCATCCGACTCTGTGGCGAACGAAGGGTTACCCGGTTCCACCTTTCAATCGTCGGCCCAATCAAAACCATTGAAAACGCCTAGACTCCCTCGTCGTTACTCTAATCCCGTCCCATCATCGGGGTCGATCAAGGAACGGTTATCACATGTTCGAGGACTTAGTCTCCCTCTTAGGAGAGGATCCATGATCACAGCCCCAGAGAGTTCGATACCATCGCGGCCCCTCGACCGTATTAGCGGCTATGACAGTCGTCGAATGCGTTCCTTCAACATCTTGTTTCATTGGGTTTCAGAAGCACAAGAAGTCCAGCCTCTGAAGATTGTAGCGTCCCTGTGAGTAAAAAACTGAGAAAAAGTTCTCATTTTTGGATTCCTGTAATCCAAGGCCTCGAGATTACACTTTCTGACGTGTGTTCTGACAGGAATGATACTATTAAAGACCTCCTTCATTCTACCTGTAAGGAACGAGGCATCAAACATCCTGGAAAATACAGCCTCGCCACTCTCGACGTTCGAAAGTGTTACCAAACTATACCCCTCGAATGGGACGTATCGAAATTCAGGACAGACACCAATTTTACACTTGTAAAGTTGTAGAGTGCTAAACATTTAATGAAGGTTGCTGCCAATGGCCACCTTAATGTATAGTTATATCATTATTACCGAGTGACATTGTTATCTAGATCTTGTTTTCCTCCTATCTAAATCCTCTATGCCAGTCGTCCCAAAGTAGAAAAGTGATAGCCGTCGTTCGCGCTGTTTCCCCAAATGTAACTTGTGTAACTCAATCCGTTTTTCTCCACAAAGATATATTGAGTTGTTTTTTTTGTCTGATTTTTTTTCTCTTTGGTAAGTCCCCGATTTTCCAATCCACCGCGTTGGGACTAAACAAGAGATCTTTCTGAGACAGTGTGCTTGCACTACGGATGAATTGAAAACGCTGTAGTGGAGGTGATGGCCCTGATTAGCCTCTTACCGGTGTCATCGACATTACGCTCAACAAGTACATGTCTATATAAAAGATCTCAAAAATTAATTAAGAGATGTGTTACTCAGTACATCATTACCTCTACTAGGCATTTAGTACATTAATACAACGGTAGAACCTATAGCGTACATGCTGGGAATTATCCATTCCAGAGAGAGTCACAAATGTCAGACGCAAGGGATCCATAAAAGGGAACGACCTCATTTGGAGTCACCCCATCAGTAAGTACTCGAGGTTGAAACCACGCGACCTCCGTCTATTAACCACACAGCCCCGTTCACGTATGCACCTGCAGGACTAGCTAGAAAGAGTATTGTTCCAGCCATTTCCTGTAGATTGATCATAAATACACAAGGTAGCAAATTAGGGGATTTTTCAAGTTAATAGGGTCAATTAAGGATGAAAAAAAACTCCTTACCTCCTCTGTACCAGCACGTTGTAAAGGAACTGTTGACGACATAGTTGTAGGATCAAGTTTCTGTGACATGGTCATTTCTGAATAGATTAAATCCCATAGACGCTGATTTATTAGCAAACAATTGAGAGTATCAGAAGATAAAGCGACTATTCACCACTAGGCCAAACACCAGGAGCGAGAACGTTACTTCTTATTCCCCATGGAGCCAGTAAATTTGCGAGCGTTTTTCCTAAGTGGGTTGAGGCGGATTTTGATAGCGTATACGACATGGAAAGGATTTTCGAGTCGATTCGGAAAGAGCCCGACGAGGAGACGGTTATAACTTGTGAGGCATGAAATGGGGGACGAGGAACACTGGATCCATTGTTCAGAAAAGCTGAATCAAACTGGTTAGTCTGCTGTCGAGTATTTCCCCTGTGTAATAGTTCAAGGAAAGCGACGGTCGTATAATACGGAGCCGTGACGTTTGTAGCGAATGTCTCGGCAAACTCCTCTGGAGTGCCCGAGTCCCACAGAGCTGTTTGAAACGATTTTATAGAAGCCACTGGTGGGGATCCCAAAGAAGGGGAATCCGGTGGAGACGGTGGGTGATGTGACGGATGCGGGTTCGAAGGAGAAGGAAGAGGATGGGGATATAAGTTCCGAGCGATACCAGCGTTATTAACCAAGAGGTCGATGTAGCCGTGTCGCGATTTGACTTTATCGACGAGAGAAAGAAGGGACTCCCGATCGGTCACGTCTCCTTCTAAAGGAATGATTCTGTCAAACCTCTGAAGAAGCGTAAGAGATTGGTGGACGGAAAATCAAATGAAATGATATAAAGCACTCACGTTGTTCTCCTTTGCGGTCTTTTGGAGAGCGTCAAGCCGGCGACCAATAATATAGACTGTAGCGCCGTTATTTTCGAGTGCAGTAGCCATCATCCGCCCGATGCCTGTAGGCTCCAAGAGTGAGACTTTTGCGAGTCGGCAATGTATCTAAACCTATGTCTCACCGCTTCCTCCTCCTGTTACAACGACTACCAGACCGTTTACATTGAAGAGTGAAAGAGGGCTAAAGCGATTGTGAGCAACACCATAAGAGCTGAAGCTCGAAGAGGAGGTAGAGTGGTAGGTGGTCGAGGGCGACATTGGAGTAGAGAGACAAGTGATGGTTCGCAGGAGTCGTAATTGGATTTTATATGTTCCAGGGTGTGCCTCATATTTAGCGGATGGCTTTGTATCTACCCCCGTTTGGATAAGGAGTATTTCGATCTACTTTTTTTGTTTTCAAACGATCTTGGATATTACATTGACTGTGTTAGGGTGCTCAGTTCGGTGTTACCGCTTCGTTATACATCTCTTCATGCAACCCATCGAATTTTGAGTGACGTTAAAGCTGAGAAAAGAAGCCATTGAAAGAGACATTTCGACACTGCACAAGTGAACTACTGGGAATCGGTTACAACCGACGAATCGGGAGATCCAACCAGTCAACCAATCACGGTCAAGTATTTGAATTGCCACGTGAGCCAACCGTCTGAACACCAATTCGCAAAAACCAACCTGCTGTTATGTTTTCTGGTAGGAACTTCTGCGAAGACCTCTCTAAATCAGAAATCTGAACGAAAGAGCTCTAATGTAGTGTGTTGAACCAGGAGCAATTTTTGCTGACGGGCTCTCTTGTCCGGGTGTTGAACGAGACCGGACCGGATTCCCAAACTCTGACTGCAAGCCGGAAGATGTTTAACATTGACAAGAGATAATGGTTAAGAAGGTACATCTTTCAGATTTCCTCCGGAATCTTGAGCATTCATTGGAGGGAAACCGAATAGGAACATCAGAAAGATTCCGTGGTCATTTGTCCACGTACACGAATCAGGTTGGCTTGCAGCACCAGTACTGAACACCCTGTACCCGGTGATAACCATAACACTAGAGTTTCATCTTCCTTGAATATTTGAATTGAACCTGCAAGCAGATTTTATGACAAATGACGATGGCGCCATCACTCACCAATGAGCCGATGAGCCCGCAGTATGCCGTGGCCTGTTTCAGTCACCATAACGGTGTTAACCCCACTAAGAGGCTGGAGAAGTTTGACACTAATGCTGATCATACGACGTGCGTAGAGGACATACATGAATATTCGATGAAAGCCTTCATTTCTGAAACCGCGCAATCATTCTTGGGTTTGGAGCTGTGAGCACCCAATCAAGTCGAAGCATACTCGATACTTGAATTTTTCGTGTTGTCCCTTCCTCCGTCGTGTCGTTCGTTATATGAACGGTGACTGTGCTCGAGGCACGATAAATCGATTGAATCAGTGCGGCCAATTACATACTTAGTTAACTGTTATCTCAACGGTTAGCATAGAATCATTCCCAGGCTAAACACAACGGAAAAAAAGGAAATTATCCAGTCCTGTACATGTCATTGTCAAAAAAATAACCGATTGGACGGACGGAGTTCACTGAGTATTACTTTCCATTTATGTTTCCCGCCGTCATTGGTCTCTTGGTTCTCCGTTCATTTTTTTCTCATGACCCGAGATTCGATTCCGAAAAAAAAGGAAACCTGCTTAGTTGAGACCAACGATTAGCGCATCCGAATTCCTATGCTTCCTAAATCCCGAACCTTTCTGCGAGGATACGTCCCTACGTTGGATGGGCACCAAACTCGGATGGTTGAGATCTTGAACGCGTTAGAAAATTTAGTGATAGTACTAATGGTGACAACACTCTTTTTCTTTTCGTCTCGGGTTTGCAGGCTAGCACAGAGTAACGCTTGGAAAGAGATACCAATTACCTCCGCAAAGAACAAGTCGGAGATCAGACATTTGTCAAGAGAGGCCAATGATCGTGTAGCAATGATGCATTCCCAAAACCGCTTCTATCATACATACTCCCGTCAACGAATGATATCAACTCGTGCCTTTTAATGTTTCTGTCTTCGAAAAAGGTCCTTCTCCTGGGAACCAAAAAAATATACAGCATCACAGAAAGAAAAGCAGGAAGAGAAGAGAACAGTTAAAGTCCGAGGAGCCCCATCTTCGTTTCTTGGAGTTCCTGGTCAGTTATACGAGGCGAATTGAGGAATTGTAGGTAGCTCATGTTCTACCCCCTCGGACTTTCTGTCGAATTTACAGCGCGGAATGAGAGTAAGTTGCTTCCAAACGAGACTTGACATATTCCCCCGCGGTGATGACGTCGTATTTCGCGGGCATGTCTTCAGAGACGCAGCTCGGAATTGGCTATTTCGATTTTATAAAAAAAAGCAAAGGAGGCATTGTGAGGATCTCTGTATCTCAAGCCCATAATCACAAGTTACGGTGAATAGAAAGAAAAAGAATTCCACACGCAAGATTCAAGGAACAGAGAGAATCCTCTCACCTCCAAAAGCACATCATAATTCGTCCCGAAAAAGAGGGGAATCGAATACCTTTCCACTCCCGATTTATTTATCGCTCGATGAAGGGTCGATTTGAAGACATCATCTAAAACGAAGTTCGGATAGACAGGAGATATAGATTGATTAAAAGACAGGAAGAAGTCATCGAGAGTAAACACCAAGAATTACTTACTCGTCCAACGAGCGAACTGGTCACCTAGGTTGACAACCAGAGTCCCAGGAATGGGTACAGCATCGATCCATTTTCCTGCCGTGTTCTGGACTTGCAAAGCGCCAACAGAATCTTGCCAAAGGATCGTGAAGCACTAAGTAGTAGATAAGATTAAATATTAATGATCATCCATCAATCATTTTTCAAGTTAATGCTTGTACGGGACCGCCAAAGTAAAGCTAAGAGAAACCAGTGCTAACACGCCGGATAGGCTCCAAGAGAAGCAAATAATGAAAACCTACTTCGTAGCTTTGTAACGCCACAGGGTTATATTAGAAAAAATGATCCACTTCCGAAATGAAAATCGCGGCAAACTTACTCAGTATGTGCTCCTATTCCAATGACACTTCCGTCCTTCTCCACTGTCGAAGCTTTCTGGGGAGGGTAGTGAAGGAGACGCATTATGGCGGCTGGTTTAGTTATCTGTACGGTTGAAAAGTAGGAAGTGGGTCTAGAAGAACGTCCTGAAGTGCAGAGAATCGAACCTTCTCTTTGAAAAAATCCTCCTCGAGATCCAATGCTAGGGCAAAAAGCGGGAAGAGCGACCTTCCTAAATCCACTGCGGCACGGCTGAAATTCCAATAAAAACAAGTTTTTCAATCACATCGTACTCGTGGTCATGTCCCATCAAACTGGGAAATGCAAGGTAAACAATATTTAAATCCACGGTTGTCCATCCCAACTTGTCAAAGCAGGGGTCATGAAAAGAAGGGAAAGAGTTCAAGAATTATTAATATTAAAAGAATTCACTCACTAGTACGCCAAAACTGGCTCCTTAAAACCAGGCAAAACGTCCTCGGGTGGCCAAACGTTGGTCCCAGTCATCGCAGCCCCAGCTGTCGCGTCGTCCGATAGCAACGCCGAGGAAGTATCGAAAATCAAGGACGAATCCCAGCCAATATCAAATCCTTCGTGCAAGTCTCCTCGCCCGTTTGGATCTGTATTTTCTCCGAGAAGGGCAGTGTATCCTTTGAAATTGTCTGTCTTGTGGATGTCAAGCTAGTGGTGTAATTGTAGTCAAACATTGGGTTGTATGTAAGCGTTAGGGGTTCACAAAACGTGTTCTGAAATCAGCAAAGCACGCACATCCATCTTGACATGATCTGGCAGAGTAAAGAATCGCTTTCCAGCCTCCACTGCGGCAGTAATGACATCGTTCGGAATGCCGTGGTTATTGACTTATCCAGCGTAATGCATCATTTCAGAGTGAATGATGTAGAGTTCCGGATTATATAGGATGAAAGGTTCGCGGAAGAACAGTTAGGGGGTGTCTGAATACCAATGTCGTCCCTGAGATAAGGGATGGCAGGACCTACTGTAAAAAAATCCAACTGTATGCAAAGTATACAATTACAAGACTTGGTCAATAAATAAGCCACAAATTTGATGTTCAGAAGTTTAAACTGAAACGTCAATGACTCTTAACGACTCGACATGACGATGTGTTAACGAATTGTCGATGCACTGGCAACTTTCATGGAGAAAACGAGATTCAAGTATCTAGACTCTTGAATTACTCACCATTAATGCAAGCATCGCGGATGAGATCTGCTAGCTCCCGTCGCTTGACTGGATCGGTGCTCGACACAGCAGATAGATCACTGAAAACATCTCGGTCAGCTCCGAGCACATTTCATCCAAGTTAACTCGCATGGCGAGTAGGAAGACGAAGAGTAGGTTGTGACCACTGACATTATCGGAATCTCCTCAAAGGTACTATCTGTCCTGTGCCTGTTGGATAACAACATGCCAGGTTCCGAAGGAGGAGAAACGAAATCTCGGACATACGATGGTTCCATCTGAACAACTGGAGGCTGAAGGGGTGTCTCGAGGTGATGATGATGACCCATAACTGTGGAAATCCTTCAGCTATTGTAACAGGAGAAACGCAAAAGCAAGAAGAGGGGTATCTTCGCAAAGATGATAACAGCTTGCTATGGAGTAAGGTGAGGTGTAGATAGGATGGATTGTTGTGACTCGTGACTGACAGTGCAAAGAAAGGTCAATATTACGGTCATGTGACACACATGCGACTCGTACAGACAACGCGCGCGCCGCGGTTCCTTCGTATGAAGTGGTACTATTCCAGTAGGTATGACTCAGGGCCGCTTGACCAGATGGTCTGAATCGCGTTTCAAATTCTCGTCTTCCAATAATGCCGTCGAGTGTATCGAGCCAACCAGGACGAACATGTAAGAATGTTTTACTCCTTAAAAAGCATGCCTCATGTTTAACGATGAGAAACCTACTAGTTTCCAAGAATACTTGCCATTGGCTCAGTGTTCTGAGGGTCTCCAAGATAATCGTCATAGACATAACGTTTTTCAAATAGTATCGTCAAGAGATCCACTTTGTCCTTTTCCTTGATTGGACAGTTGGCAGAAAATGGAATGTTCGCTGCGCATGATTTGCATCTAGCGATGAACCCTCGGGATCCACATACGTGCAAGAGAAGAAGCCGAGCTCGACGCTTCGAAGGAAGTTATCACCGCGGTCTTTCAGAGTAAACAATGAGTCCGACCTATTCCGATCAGCGTACCATATGTTGGATTTCAGTGACTGACCACGCTGTAACTTAGTGAATTGTCCTAGATCAATATCCGTCTTCGCTGAAATTGTTCAAAGACAAAATGCCATAAATTTCAACGTATATAGCGAGTTACATTCTATGATGAGGGGAAGGAAATTTCCAGAAAACCAAATATTCAAAGAAGGATTATACATATTTTACGAACAAAAGACCGTGTCCCATATACTCTGATCTTCAATTCGGCAAACCCATTCTGACTGAGACCTGTTTCACAATATCAGAGACAGCATGACAAGCCTGCAACGCGTGATGGTCAAAGTTGGCACCGACATAGATGTCGTTAAGTTTCTCCATGAGCTCGATGGACATCATAGAATCGAAGCCCAGTGTCACCAATTCAGTGTTCACGTTGACATCCGCTACATCGACTGCACAAGTCTCGGATACGATGTGCACGATTTGGTCTGGCATCTTGAGACCATCCAACTCGTTCTTCTTTGCGTTTCCGTTTTGTAGCGTCTGGGACGACTCGTCCACGTCCATCTCTTCCACATAATCGTCCTCGAGAATCGCTCCGGTTTCTTCTTTGAAGCCAACCCAGAACTTGTTCCTGGCGAAGGGGTACGTCGGCAAGCTCACACAGGACACGGAGTCATCCGTCAACTGTCCAAACACCGATCGCCAGTTGATATCCAGAGCGATGTTGGAAGATACGAAGAGCTGAGACAAAGACGAAGACAAAGTAGACCACGGGCTCTGCTGTTTCCTCAACGAGGGAAGCAAGACTCCATTTCCAGCCTTTCCGACGAGAGGGTTCCATTTCAACATGGGGAGCAAACTCGCGTGAGGACCAACCTCGATCCAAGCATCAACCTTTTCGAAGAGCGGCGAGGAGAGAAGCGAACGGATTCCAGCTTCGAACTGAACAGGCTCGGCGCAGTGTCTAGCGAAGTAAGCAGCATTGAAAGCCGTGTTGTCGCCGGGCGTGATGAGTTTTCCGTACAAGTTGGAGATGATCGGGAGAGTTGGAGAAGAGATGGTGATCTTTCTTTCGACGATCTTCGTAAGATCAGTGAGGAGAGGACTCATTGCTGAGCTGTGGTATCCGAAAGGAACTCCCAGAACAGTGTTCTTGCAACCGGGTTTGTGTTGATCGATGTGTTCCTTCAACGCTTTCAAAGACGTCTTGGGACCAGAGACGACGGAATCAGTGGGACTGTTGATACAGGAGACGGTGACATCGGAGAAACCGCCTTTAGCACCAGATCCTTTAATGAGTTCCTCGACTTGTGCGCCGCTGAGAGCGACAGCCATCATGCCGGTCGCGTCTGTCGAGCATTTCTGAACCATAAGACGAACACGGTTGGCGACAATCATCAAGGCATCTTCGAGGCTGAGAACCTCGGCGATGACAAGGGCGGCATATTCTCCCAAACTAGTAAGTTAAATGCGTTTTAAGTAAACATTTTATCTCCAATAAAAACTTGAGATTAGACATACCTGTGACCAACGACTGCAGAAGGCTCTACTCCCCACGACATCCACAACTTGGCCAAAGCGTACTCCAAAGCGAAGATCGCGGCTTGGTACGCCTCAAACTCTTCCAAAGCTCCAAGTCCGCTGGTCTCACCCTCGGAAGTGAGGATGCTCAAAACGCCAGGGAAGCCGTTCTTCTTCAAGATGGTGTGACATTCGTCGATGACGTTCTTGAAAAGTCTGGAGCTCTGGTACAACGATTTGCCCATACCAATGTACTGAACACCCTGTCCAGAGAAGACGAAGACCAACTTTTGCTTCTCGTCGCCAGCAACTTCTCCGCTTTCCTCTTCATCGTGAGCGTGTTCGTTAGTCGCCGCTTGGGGTAGTTGAACAAGACTGGGGTTAGCGCTCTGTAACTTCTTGACCAATTCTTCCCTAGAATTGGCTACGACCGAGATACGGTAAGGATAGATGATCCTTCGGGCCGTAGTAGTATACGCGATATCCGCAAGTCGCAAACTCTTGGCATCAGCAGTGTCGAGCCAGTCAATAAACTTGGTTCGAAGGTCCAGGAGCGCCTTTTCCGTCTTTGCAGACAATCCGAATATCAAGTCCTGGTCCGCAGGAAGGGGTGCAGTGAAACGAGTAGGAGGAACGTATTCTTCAATAATAGCGCCAGAGTTAGACCCAGCTGCACCAAAGTTACTCAAAAGAGCAACCCTAGGCTGGTTCGAGTACTTGGGTGCAGGTTCCCATTTAACATCTTCAGTAGGGATTCTGATATGGTCGAGTTCGATAGGAGGAATTCTCGGGTTAAGGTTCTTGAACGAAATGTGTCTAGGAATCGTCTTGTACTTCAACATCAACAAGATCTTCGCCATTCCGGATGACGCAGAAGCTGATTCTTGATGACCGATGTTGGCTTTAACGGAAGTGATGTAAAGAGGGTTGTCCGCCTTTCTACCGGACGCAGTAGCTCCCAAAACCGACCTGACGGAGCTCATTTCTGTGGGGTCACCAGCTTGGGTACCGGTACCATGAGCTTCGACGACGTTGATACGATCCGCGGGAATACCGGATCTCTCGACGAGACGTTTCCAAAGTTTGAGTTGAGTGGGTGCATGGGGGTGAGTGATGGAATGAGAGGTACCGCTGTGGTTGACTTCAACGGAACGCATGACACCTTGGATGTTATCGTTCTCGGCAATGGCATCTGCGAGCCTTTTCAAAATGAAAACACCACAACCTTCACCACGACTGTAACCATCGGCGGTGGAGTCGAACGGCTTGCTTTGACCAGTGGGACTGAGGAAATGGGCTCGGTCCAATCCGAGGAAACGCTGTATATCCGTCAAAGTCAGATGTCATTCAAAGTATCGAGAGCAAACAAGGAAACTTACATCGGGACTAGTGAAAATGTTCACTCCTCCGGCTATGACAGCATTGCAGTCACGAGTAATGAGAGCACGAGCGGCCTGGTAGATGGCAATCATCGAAGAAGAGCAACCAGTATCCACAGTGATGGAAGGACCACCCATTTGCATCACGTAGGAAGTTCTTCCACTAAGGAATGCACGAAGTGTACCTGAAGATCATCACCATTAAACAAAAAACCCTTTTGAACGTTGTTCTGAACAAAATGACTCACCCATGAGATAATACGCGTCGACTTCGTTTCGGAGGTTCTGAATGTAATCTTGACCTCCATTTCCAATGTAGCATCCGAAACTCTCCCGACTGAACGAAGGGGTAGAGTCCGGCACGTAACCAGCATCTTCCAATGCTTCGTACGCTGTGTGCAAAAGAATACGTTGTTGAGGATCCATGCTCCTAGCTTCTCGAGGAGAGATCTTGAAGAACTGGTTGTCAAATACATCGACGTCGTCAATGAAGTTTCCGGTATGAGCCTTCATGATACGCTTCGGGTTGATATGGTTCGGAGGGTTGTACTCGGAGACTTTGAAGCGAAATTCGGGGATCTAATTTAGGGAGAGAGAGAAAGAAAAAACGTTTGAGAGACAGATCCATTTTGACAAGTCTGTAGAACTGACCTCGGTACAAGTGTTGATACCTTTCTCTAGGACCTCCCACAATTTTGCGGTGTTCGGGGCACCTGGCAAGTTCACCGCCATACCTACGATCGCGATGGAGTTGTCGAGCTCCGCATTTGTTGGCGAAGAGTTGGAAAGGCCGTTCAATTGGATAGGCATTGTGGATCGAGCTGTACTAGCTGTGGTAACTCGAGAAAGAGAGAAAGCGAATTTGGCTTGGAGTAGGTATCTTCATCATGTCCAAGTTCTTATACCTGGTCGGGTAATACCTGTCAATATCTGTACGCACTGGTTCATCGTAAGAGATACGCGTAGAAGCTGAGCATCAGTTGGCATGTTTGGATTCTGCTTGGTCGGCCGAGTCGATGGTGAAGGCCATTGTTTAAGACGGCCGGTTGGGAGCATGTACGAGGCCGAGTTTCGAGATAGATCAAGTAATAGATGACATACATATAATTGCTCTGTTAATTCAATTTGAAGCAAGCGCTTCACCATACATCACGATGAAAATTGTTAACGAGATGTCCCGTACATGGTACAGCACCTCTAGACGAACGATTCAGCATCTGTTCTCTGCGTTTTTTTTCTTCCTGAAAAACGACAGAAATTGCTTTCTGAAAAGTACTCATTTACGCCGAACAGGATTATCCAGAAGCAATAAGTGAGATACCCAGCATAACAAAAACGAGAACATCCGGATATTACGTTTTCGGACAGACGAGGAAAGCGGAGGACCTTTACATCATGATCTGGCACCTTCTCGATCCGCTTGCTCCAATTTAGCGTCTTGAATGGTCTCCTTTCCACGACGAAGGGTTTTCATGTACGAGAAAGTCCATTGCATTTGTAGCCATTGTGCCTGTAAATGCAGGCATCGGGTCCGGTGTGCGGCCGTGTACGTAGAGAGATTGCGGGGTCTTTTGATGAATAATCATCACGCCACAAGGCCGGAGGTTTACCGAGCGTCTTACTAAGTTGCTAGTTTGTGGCTATGCCAGAAACAGCTCCCCACGTTTCCGAGGTTGCCGACGTATAGTCAATGTTTTGATTTTGTCGTTTACATACTGCTCGGTCTCGTACTTGCACCGCTTTGCGATGGCCCGACTCCTTTATTCATTCACAGAAAGATTACGGTGAAGTACTGCGTAAATCTTGACATTGCGTTTGTCTTGTGTTTTCGTATCGGTGGATAATCCTAAGACCACTAAACAGTGATAACCTTGGTGAGTGAGCGTATATGCCTATATCGTTAGTCTGCCTAGGGGAAACTAGTGGTTTTCCGTAGGTTGGGTTCAAGAATAACGCACACCTCGTGTGCATCGTCAGTCTGACACTAGTTCAATAAAGGAAGCAGCTTTTGTCAGAACTGAAAAGAAATCACTTTACAAAGAATGAACAAGAAAAAGCCCTTTTACTGATTCGGTGCAATGTGTGGTGTACACCGAAGTGACCGAGCTGTGCGCCAACAGTGATGAATCTACTATTAGGGCGCATCTGCAACGAAAAATATGACCTTTTAGTTAAAAAATCTAAACGACCCGTTTGTCGTAGCCCACTTTCAAAAAGTACCATGATGTAAGTGATGGCACATCCAAAGTTAGAATGTCATCAACAAGATGACACACAGTGTGTCGCGCCTACCTAAAAAGAGATGAGTGCGTTACGCGAAAAATATGAGCGTAGTGTCCTCAGATACCCAAGAGAGTACTTTCCAGACCCTGCCTGCTCCTCATGATATGTTCTGAGCTGAGGGTGTTTACCCTGCATATTCCTTTACGAGACCGTTTCTGTTCTGTTTTTCCTTAGCCCCGCATTCAAATTTCTTTAACCCCACTTTCATTTTTCCGAGTGGGGCCATCATATTTCTCGTTACAGATGCGCCCTGTTAGATTGCATTCGCAAAGAAAAATCTGAAGGCCCCGCTCAGAAAAATGGAAATGGAGCTAATAAAATTTGGGAAAAAAAACTTATGTCACAACTCTGCGTCGGCTCTTCTTGCGTGTTATTCCTCCAACTGGACATTAGACCGCATTTGCAAAGAGAAGTCTGAATGCCCCACTCATCGGAAATTTTTGGAAAAAACTTATGTTACAACTCTGTGTCGTGGCTCCTCTTGTGTGTTATTTCTCCAGCTGGACATTAGACCGCATTCGCAGAGAGAAGTCTGAGGGCCCCGCTCAGAAAGTGGAAATGTGGCTAACGAAATTTGGAACTGGAGCTAATGACATTTGGGAAAGAAACTTATGTTACACCTCTGTGTCGTGGCTCTTATTGTGTGTTGCTCCTCCAACTGGACATTAGGCCGCATTCGCAAAGAGAAGTCTGAGGGCCCCACTCAGAAAAATGGAAATGTGGCTAATGAAAGCTAATAACATTCGGGAAAAAGACTCATGTTACACCTCTGTGTCATGGCTCTTATTGTGTCTTATTCCTCCAACTGGACATTAGACCGCATTTGCAAAGAAAAGTCTGAGGGCCCCGCTCAGAAAAATAGAAATGTGGCTGATGAAATTTGGAGATGGAGCTAATGAAAAAAACTTATGTTACAACTCTGCGTCGTGGCTCTTCTTGTGTGTTATTCCTCCAACTGGACATTAGACCGCATTCGCAAAGAGAAGTCTGAAGGCCCCGCTCAGAAAAATAGGAATGTGGCTGATGAAAGCTAATAACGTTTGGGAACAAAACTTATGTTACAACTCTGCGTCGTGGCTATTCTTGTGTGTTACTCCTTCAACCGGACCCTTAGACCGCAGTTTCAACGGGAAAAACAGAGGCCCCGCTCAAAAAAATGGAAATGGGGCTACGGAAAAATGAAAATGGGGCTATAGAAAAGTTAAAAAGATAAATGCATAACTTGAACCTTCTATGGGCTAACGATGGTCCAACTGTATTCATGTTGTCGTGTAATATCAACCACGGCCATTTTTCGCATCAATGGAGCGCTAGCCAGTGGGGCTAACAAAAAAATTCAAGCTTCTCTAACCTCAAAAAATAGCTGTTTTTCCCGTTGCAGATACAGTCTATCAGACCGCATTCGCAAAGAGAAATCCAAAGGTCCCACTCAGGAGAATGGAAATGGGGCTAATAAGATTTGAGCTAATAAAATTTTGGAAAAAAAACTTATGTTACAAGTCTGCGTTGCAGCTCTTTCTTGTGTGTGATTCCTTCAACTGGCCATGTTTCTCTTTGCAAATGCAGTCTATTTTCCTGTGTAATCTTGGATATTGGGGCCTGGTGGGGCCTAATGTAGAACGTGTCGTTTCTAAGCTCGAAATAACTTCCATATCTCTCTTTTGCGAATGCGGTCTATTATGATAGTTCCTCTAATGAACACCCTTTTTCTATCGGCACCTCGGCCACAAGTTCTGATGTCAATTCAGATT
Organism: Dendrothele bispora CBS 962.96; assembly: GCA_004369135.1. Taxonomy (NCBI): domain Eukaryota; kingdom Fungi; phylum Basidiomycota; class Agaricomycetes; order Agaricales; genus Dendrothele; species Dendrothele bispora. The sequence goes on from ML179598.1 coordinate 62,301, forward strand.
GGTGCTTGTCACCGAGGTCAAGACAAAGATCTGAACATTATGCATGTCCGAGGTCACCCTTTCTTCCATGCAGCAAGTCGGAGAACGGTGGATATACTAGGATATCCACGTATAAAGCGAATACTAGTAGAACGGGTTGTTCCGTGCCTGGTCGCGAACGGGAGAAGTTCTCGGGATTAATTATGTACTATCGACAATACAAGATCGGATGCCATACATAAGTAAGTACTTCAAAAGTTTTCGACGAGACTATCGAAATGACTTACCTCCGTCTGTCGCGCACCGCGTTGTAGACTAAGATATAGAATAAAGGTTTACGTTGAATGACCAAGAGGGCGAGCACCTTTAGTCAAGTCGGAGTTACATCTCGTCTCATTGTCCTTGGTGCACAAGAAGTCCTAAGTCAATCCTAAGCGTCCAAGAAATTTGTAACCTATACGTCAAACCTGTATCTTTGAGAATACCCAAAAAAGAATTCATAGATATATATGTATACAAGAGCATAGGTATACTAACAAAGAGTAAGTTTTGCGCGTGGATGCATAAATGTCTTAAAAATATGTGGTGAATGTCCACATGTCAGTGCATGCAGATATTCGGATGAAGACATAATATGATGGATTATATATGAGACCGTCAGAGAGCATGCGAAATCAAGAAATGCGAACGTAAGTTGGATACCACCGTACGTACGTGCCAAAAAGAACTGAAGACGAGTGGCGCTTTGACTAAAGTCCTCTATACTTAAAGAGAGGAGGAACCCAAGCTCTAGCCCAATCAGTACGTTTGACTACCCCTAGGGCAATCCTTCGGACGATACTTGACAATCCAAGGATGCCGAAGGACCTCTGAGAGAGGAATGCGATCTTGTGGGTCATGTCGAAGAAGCTAAGAAATCGACGAAATAGTCGGGGAAAAAGATAAGCCACCAACACAAGAACATTCACACAGAGACCAAATCACCTTTGCGATAAGGTCTTTAACCTCGGCCGACATACCAGAAGGGAACTTGAGGTCGACAGTCATAATCCGTCGATAAGTGTCTAAACATGCGCGCGCGTGAGCAAAAAGATATTGATTTATAATGAGCGACAAGAGAACTCACTGTTCACACTTCTTCGATCTTCAAATGGCGGATTTCCGATCAAGAACTCGTACGTCAACACCCCCAGCGCCCAGTAATCCACCTTTTCGTTGTGTTCTTTCCTCTCCACCATCTCCGGAGGTAAATAATCCAACGTCCCGCATAACGTCATGCGTCTATTTCCAGGGGCATGAACGCTCCAGCCAAAATCCGCTATTTTCAACTCTCCATTTAACCCCAACAAGAGATTTTCGGGCTTGATATCCCGATGAATGACGTGCTTTGAATGTAGATAACTCAAGGCATCTGCCATCTGGTCGATGTATCGGGAACTTCTCTTTTCTGAAAAACACCCGTGTTTAGAAAGCTGTCTATACAACTCTCCTTGCCCCGCAAACTCCAACATCAAGAAGATACGTTTCTCGTCGTGAAAGTACCCGTATAGACGGAGGACGTTAGGATGTCGGAGGTTTTGTTGTATCTCGATCTCACGACGGATTTGTTTTTCGACTCTACCGGCGACGATTTCGGATTTATAGAGGGTCTTGAGAGCGAGGATGTACTTGGGCTCGCTTTTAGTACGGACCATATAGACTCGGCCGAATTTGCCTTTCCCCAAGGGACGACCGATATCGAAATCGTGTAATGACCATTCGCGAGTCGGAGATTTCCTGAATGAAGGGAAGAGTTTTGGCGTCAAGTCGGACTGTTGAAAAGGAAAAAAAGAAAGACCAGCAAAGAGAGACTGACCGGGCGGAACTGGAATCTAGTGCTAAATCCTTCGCTGCTTCTCCATAGACTTTCTCTCCACGTTTCTCGTTCTCCTTTTCTAATCCTCCATCATAGTTACCAATATCCAAGGATTGCATGATTTCTGCTGTACTAGGTGGTGGTGGTGAGGGAGTTTGTCCCTGAGTCTTCGTCGCTGAGGTCTTAGTAGGTATCGCGGAAGGTTGTGTTTGTGAGGCATTGGAGGAAGAGGATGTCCCAGGAGGTTTGGTTTTCGTATTCGAGGAGGTGGCCGTTGGGTTTGGAGCAGCATATTTAGTCAGTAATCTGGCGACGTTCGTCTGACTGGGTTGTTTGGAATGAAGAGGGGGTCTCGCGGAATTGGAGGGTTTTTTGTTGGAGAGTTCGAGAGCAGCTATCTGCCTCGTAACAGAACCAACGGTGGCCATTGACGGGGAGAAAAAGGGAGAGATGGAGGATGAAGGGACCTGGGGAAAGGCTTGACGCTCGTCGCGTTTCGTCGATGGTTGGATTAGCATGTGACCGTTATTGGATGCCGGCGCCGCCCGAAAATTTGCCGCGGCGATTCAACGTTCTGCCACTCGACAGTTTGATATCACAAATGCTGCTTCAACATTGCAAGGCGAATAAATAATACTTAAGAATTAAGTGATTAAGATACTAGATTTGAAGAAGTCATACTACATATCCCAAATATTGATGACCGAAAATTAATTACAGCCTGAGGAAGCATCACTGTTCCGGCAGTTCAAATTAGTCCAGCAGGGATCTTGCAACGAGAACTTCTCCGAGAAATGGACACTAGACTGGGGATAACAGTTAAAATACTCATTCTACTTATACGCAACTTGGTTAGAGCACGGATTATCCGAAAAAGTGCCGGCGAACTAGAGGCAGGCAGGTGGCTATCTAAACGAGTTTATTCGAGATTGACATTGGGAATTCCTCCGAAGACATGAAATCATGGTTTACTACCTCCAAAATTGGTAGATGTGTTAATCGATGCTGTTAGCGTCTGTGCCGTTCCTCATTCTTATATTAGGCTAAAAAGACCTGAAGAATTTATCCTTTTATACATTGAAGAAGCGGCTCAATATGCGTATCCATGAACTTGCCCGGGCCCTCAGAGAGTCGAGCCCAGCTTGCCACTTATTCCTTAAATCATATAAAAATACGCAGATGGTCGGAAAACGGTAAACCTAGGTCTCGATACGCCATACTTTGATTTCCTGTTGTCACCTATAATGATACTATCTGTGCTCCTCAGTTCTACATGAACTCATCCAAACGTGTTGCGATGTTATAAGTTAATTTGACCACCCATTTGATTATATCTTTCTACGAAGATAAGAAAGGCATTTTTATTTGATACTATCTTAAAAACACAACGGCATCAATATGTAAATACTCTTCAATTTCACATACATACTTACACGAGTCGCTGATTCAGTGATATCATGAATTTCCTTCCCCTTTTCTTTCCATTAGTTTCCCAGCGTCCTAACCAACAAACCTTCACAATCTTTTTGTTTCAATTATTACGTGAGTTAAACCAGGCTCTAGTGATGTCTTCTTTTCCGCAGTGACAATTAGAGACATATCACGGTTGAGAGAAGCCGTTGCCATACTGTTCTGTTTGCATTCGTTTCTCGAGCCCGAAAGAAGATAAGAATTCCACACGTCCGACGTCGGAATCTCATCAGAAGATACAAAGACATCTATCCAGGGTGTGTGATGCTCTGATTTAGTACGCAGGCCCAGCGTTATAAAGATGAATTTTTTGGACCACCAGTCCTCCCATACATATGTGAACACGCAGTGCATGTCACATTGTTCCCCGTTCTTTGAGAATGACACGTACGCCTTTCTATCGTCCTGCCTCCAAACGAGATTGGATGGGAAAACTGAGGGAACCGAGTCAAAGTCATCGGAATCGGATACAGCTTCGACCAAGAAATTGAGCGTTTTTAAGTGGGAAATGCGCAGCAAACTTTGGAATCCATTTATCTGATGGTAAAGCATGAACTGGGCACTAGATGCGGGGATGTAATTGATCTCAACAATTCTTCGGTTCGAAGAGTCTCCAGTACCGAGTACAGAGCACGACAGCAGAACCTCGCCGTATTCAATAGGCAGTAGATGACTGTCTTGAAGAAGGAAATCAGAGTCGTAGCCGATTGAACGATGGTCGATAGCAAGCTGCACTTTTACTGCAGGAATGATGCCGTTAGGGAAAGTCCAGAGTGTGACACCAAATCGCTTTCCTTTTTTCGTCCGGAGTCTGAACGTGCGGGGTGAATAGCGACGTAATGAAAATGACCTTGACTGTGTACTGAGAGGATTGAAGTTGTTGTCGACAATTTCGTCTATAAGAGCAATCTGGGAATCGAGCCTGAATTCGAAGAGGGTATTGTGATTGTCATTTTCGATCCGCTGGAAATGCATTATGCTCTCCTTCACTACAACGTCCTGTAAATCTCCAGATGATTCATCAATGTGGGGTAGGGCAAAATGCGGACACCATCTAATATAGTGGTGTCCTTTTCGTTGAAGATAAATCCCAATGAATCCGTTGGTATCCCGGCAATGCAGTGAAGCAAAGAATATGTTCTCTTCCATCATATTTGGTAGACAGTGTAGAGGAAGATGGATGTGCAGACCATTGTTGCCGAATGAAAATGATGATTTATCGCCAAGGTCATCCGATATGGACATACCAACTTCACCAGAAGACGCAAACTCCGAGGGGGAGCTTGCAAACAGCCCTCTATCCCGATGATAATCCTGTGAGGCGACCCAGGCGAAGATACTACGATCATCCGAGTACTTGATGATCTCCTGTTGTAATCGCATAAAGGCCTTTGCTCCCCCTTCTCCATAGATTGGTGGCATGTTCACTCCAAACAGTCCCAGAAGGCAGTATGCCATGTCTTCTGGTCTCGTCGTCTCCCTAGATGCAGCCCACGACATTTTCTGCGCAATGCTGTAGCCATCAAGCCACCCCAACTCGAAAACCTCAATTGGAATGGAGGTTACTTCAGAGATGACTTCTCGCAGGGTAAATCGAGTACCAATCATCTTCCAATCCTGGTCCAAAAAGGTGACATAACGGGGAGCAATCAGCTCTTGAAGTGTCCAGCCTCTGGTAAACCATCGACTCTTCTTCAATTCCGCGATGTCCTTCACATTTCTCTCAGCCAAAACATCGCTCAAGTATGCGATGCAGACACGGCCGTCTCTATAATACTGGTACATTGAATTAAGCGCTTCAGAAAGCTCGGCGCTACTGGACTTGTCAATGCAGCACGTGTCGATCCAGATCCAGTCAAATTTGTAGTGTCGAGCGTATTCGCAAGCATTTTGGACCTTGGGCCAGCCTTTTTTGCACCTGGCAAGACCAAGGTTCTGAATGTCTTGGAAGCTTACCTCGTCCTCCCCCCATGTATGGGAGAGAATTGCGTATGGTGGAATGTTGGTCTGGAATTCCCTAACTTCGAAGAATTTTGTGTCTAGGAGACGCATACTTGAAGGCTAAGAAAGGAATGAACTCTTTTTCGGACTCGTAAGAGGTAGTGCAGGAAGGACGAGCTACATACCTGATGGTAGGAAAGTAAGGTTGTGATAAACTTGCTGATTACTCAATTCTGTCCTGACTTGATTAATTCACAGCGACCCGGACATGGATGGGAACAACCATGCAATAGACTCCCAACTGTATACATAGTAGGCAGACGAGGGCTTTCCATAGGTGTTTTGTATTCCTACATCTCTGATTCCATCAGAAAAGCATAGCCTCAATTACAGCTTCTCCCGTACGCAAGGCGCTGCCCAGCCTCCTACCCAGGCTACGGGTCGCTCGAACCTTATTGACAATAAGGTTTGATCGGCGATTGAAAATTGGCGGAGCGACCGGCAGCCTGGTAGGAGGCTGGGCGCGGCCCAAATTTTCTCGCGCGTTCAAGATCAGCATTTCAATCTTCCGCAGGCCTTTAGTATTTATTCCCTCATTTCTTCATTCTTTTCCTCAATCCTTGTAAATATGAATACCTCTAATGCATAGCTAGACGCAGGTGCCGCGTTGTTTGCATACTGATCAAGACAAAACCCCCGTATTTAGCTTTTTAATGTTACGCTGGCAGAGTCGATGTAAAATAAAAGTCATTGCTCATCGGGCTCGGGACAGCTGCTGGCAGCGCTTGGTCATATTTGCGCTTGTCAGTCCCAGGGTTTGAGACTAGACAACGACACCACTTTCCTCGTGGCAAACGGACTTGAACCAAGTACTTCGTTTGATTGTTATCACTACGACATGCTGCAGGGTCCCTCAAAGACGGAGGCGAAGAGAATAATCTGGACTATGGAGTACTGTGGTAGACATAGAAGCCAGAACATGAAGTCTGCCACTGATCCAATACACATACAGAAAGCTATTGTCATTAGGTGGATCTGCAAGTAGTGCATCATTTCCGCCGTGATCACTAGTACTCCCAAATAAAAGCCATTACCCTCGCCCCGGCCCTTTGGGGACATGCAGCACCCATAGCAATCACAATGACCTGATTCATTCGCCACACTTATTTAAGATGGCTAGAATTTCGCCCTGCTATCTACAAGGCAGCCTGAGCCATCGATCCCCAAAGACAATGGTTTGTGTTTATATCTCGCTTTCTTGAAAATTTAACTTCAACCTCTAATCTGTTTTTACCCGACAGTCTCCCACTCGCCTCTTCAAGATAGACAAGGATATAATCACATCCCAAAAGGATCATTCTCAAGTTGATAAATCTATCAACAACTGGAAACTACTACGGCACTTTAGTCGAAGGAGAAGACGCTCAGGACAAACCATATTGCGCTATCAGTCATGTCTTGGGGGATAAGATCCAAAACTTCACAATCGAAAACAGGCAGGTCTCTCGACAAACTTCACTTCATTTTGCGTGCTTGTGTTCAACAAAAACACGAGTACATATGGCTTGATGTTCTGTGTATCAGGCAGGGTCGGAATGATCCCGAGGCTGAAAAGGATAAAAAGCGGGAGATGTCAAGGATGCATCGCTATTACTCGGAGACGTCATTGTGCTCGGAAGCCAATACACTACTTTTGCTGATCATTGGGATCAGGTCGATCGAGTTGTTGACGTATGGGGGAAAGACGAGACACCGGACAAAAAATCGATACTCGGAAGAAAGTTTGGATAGGTTTAGGTGATATCCAAATTTTGCCTGAAGATAAATGGTTTTGTAAATTTGGACTTTGCAAGAAGCTGTTCTTCCTCGTCGTCTTTATACGTCAAACGGCGCGACAGTGGATTTTGGATTTTGTCACTTGATCGACTGGACATATGCGGCTCTGGGGACCGAAACTCTGAACAGCGATCTCTGCAAGGAAGCGGAATATTCTTGGATTCATCCTGGTGGGGGGATAGTGAATGACAAAGGGTGGTGGCGGGTATCCCAAGGCTTTCTGTGTGCTATAGACAACGATCGCGCGCGCAGAGCCGAATTACATCCTTTGGAAGCACTTGTCATTACGAAATTCAGGGAAAGCAGATATGAAATCGACAAGCTGCGTGGTGTATACGGAATGATTGATGAACGGTGGCATGTCATTGAAGAGACGGATTTCAAAAGAGCTTGGGAGGCGACAAAAATCAAGTATATCACTGACAGGCCTGTAGGAGAACATCCGGACCTTGCACCACTTGTGACGATGTCAGTTACAAAGGACTTGAAGACAACTTTGACATGGGATGCTGGAGAATCCGAACGTATGGGGTCTATTGTTCCTCAACAAAAATGGACCAATGAATCAGGTAACATTGAATCAGTATAGAATCCTCTTTTTTTTTACTCACGCAACCTCCGAACAGCAAAATTAGCACTTAACCTAACCGCATCAGGTATCTGCAAATTCAGCTCTTATAGCACTGCTGCTTATGGAGATGGTAGTGGAATGCTCCAGTAATTTATCCAAGATCTACCTCAAGTCAGCGGTGACATTTCCGCTATTCTCTCTCTACTCACCCGGGCAGTCCATCATTCAAAACGCCACATAGTTCTGAATGGACCGCCGAAAACCGTAGAAGAGCTGGAGGAACTCACCCAGTATACTAGTGATGCCAATGCTGTGAGTAGCGGGCTGCGAGAGATTTTCACTGGTCGGGATCGTTGGATTCGAATGGCCCGCTTCAAGCTCGGGCTTTTCTGGCATGGTTCCCTCGAAAAGATGAAAGGAGAAATCATTAACCACAAAGGTGCGTTTAGATCGTTGTTCATTGTTGTGGAGTTGTCCTGGACACAATGAGTGGGGGTTATTGTAGAGCTGGTTGATGGCCAGACGTCGGTTTACAGGAAAGTTGGGATCGCATTTGTGGATTCAGTGCATCCTGGACCGAAAGTTGATGCTATAGTGGTCTAAATCAGAGTTTGACCTTGCTTAATCACTGAACGATTGCAAACGTACTTACTTGCTGGATTGCTGTATGTAACTGTAGGTAGATGAGCGACACTTTGCCGACGCGTCAATGACTCGGAGGAGTGTGAGAAATAAGCAAACCTCTGGTCACCCGGGCCGTGGCTTTTTATCGCTCAGTCCGCCTCAGTCAAAACAATGGTTTGCACTACTCACAGTACCCATGGTTCACCAAGTTTCTGAACACTGGATGTGTAACTTCTTATAACGAACGGCAAGTCAATAGCTTACTTATAAGCGTTAACGTTAAGCACTCAAATCGCTTTTTCAAAACGTCGCGATTGTCCTTACCTTCATATTCAGGTCCAATCCACACTTGTGTCACCAG
>ML179599.1:0-28764 GCA_004369135.1 Dendrothele bispora CBS 962.96
ACACGACAAGCCCTGCAGACAATGACAGAGAGAGCACGTCAAAAAATGCAGTCGGAAACAGTTGAGCAGGCTGATGAGGGTGAAGTCGGGAGGTGCTATGTGCTGGATAATGTTCAGCGTAACTATGCTGTGCATGAGGGTGGTCTTTTAGTGAAACCGATCATGAAAGTGGGTTGCACTGCAACTGCAGTTGAATTGGAGGATTGTCAGAAGGGTGCTTGGGACCTCTCAGACTATCTTTCTCGTGTTGCCCAAAACTTGCGCTCTAAAATGACCATTGGTACACTTTGGAACAGCATCGATTGGAAGAACTATCATGACATTCAGGCACTCTATGTCGTGAAAACCCTCGTCGAGTACATCCCTTCCTTAAAGTTCCATTCAAACTCAATCTCCGAGCGATTCCGAACACACCCAATCGCAATTCACCGTATTCCCGATGATCGCCGTACTAAAATCCAACCACTGGGAACCAATTCAGAACAAGAAGTTGAGATACACGGGATGAAACGCTGCATTGAAGACTTTGATGGACAGATTGGATTCACGGGGGCTGGAGCTGATGATCGACTTCTTGAGTGGGTATCTGGTGATGGGGCATCTTTTGCGGCAATAATTAATCTTCAAAAATATCTCGCTCCAACATCACTTGGGAATCGGGAGACATTGAGAAACAAGATCGTTACTCCGGAAATATGGCACACAAAAGACAAGGCATTGAAGGCGATTGCAGAAGAACATTTCGGTCCACCTACCTCAGCTGATCCATCTTCACTATCGAAGCTTTACACTTTGGCTGGCCTCAAACGACCCTCGAATCTGAAGCATTGTGACCACTACCCGACTATGCGAGGGCTTGAACTGATCTGGACTGCACAAATTCTCGATTGTTGGCGGTATGTATTTGATTATTTCGATATTAAATTTTTTCAAGACGTCTCAAATATGTCTAGTATTACTCTAGGTGTCGAAGAATTACAAACCTACTTCGAAAATCTCGATACTATCTTGTTACCTTCTTTGGAGACACTTATCTCCCAAGCAAGTAACATAGTTTCAAGATACATTTCTATCTGCAGGTATAATCGTGTACTGTCTTCAAGTACTCATTCAGGAGTGAAGGTGAAGGAGTTAAAGGTTGATTGCGGGACTCCTTGGACCTCAAACGCAATTTCAAACTCACCATCTGAGCAGTCAAATCAGAACAACAAACACTTTGATGGCAATCGCAGTCTCGCCAATTCTATTTTATTCAAGATGCAATTTGGCTCGCTCCAGTTATTAAAGTATGCCATTCGAGACGGAGATGTTGGGCAAGTTATACAGCAATTAAGGGTTTGTTATCCAGAATAATGCATCGTTATTGCTGTGATATTAAGTGAATTATAGATCTGGATATTCATGTTTGCCGGCTCAGCCCATCAACAATACACTTCCTACCTCCTCGAGCTTCACTGTCTTCTCGAATATGATTCATCGCCTCAGCTACGCAAAGCCATAATGGATAATCTTCTCATCAAGTTTGGTCTTGGCTGTCAAGAAAAAGATATAACACAGGAACATCACAACGGCAGGCTTGAAATGATGGTCGATAAATCTGGGGGAGATTTCAATGGTTCTTTCTATCGCCAGGTAATTGCTCCGAACGTCGATAACTTCATCAAATGCACCAAGAACTGGGAGACCGCTTTTGATATGAAGACCAGATCCCGATCACACACTTCCCCAAATAATCACCCCGAGCTTCGTGCCCTTCAAGTGGAAATCAAATCATCTGAACTTCACTTGTTCCGTCCTGGGCGCCTCTATCCCGAACACATAGCCACAGATCTACTCACCAATGGTTATAATCGGCTCGGTAGTGAGGGTAAGCTCAAGACATTTATAACGAAATCATCCTCTCGAGCAAAATTCATTGCTGCTATCGAAAAAGAGAAAAAACAACTTGGGAATCTCTATCCGCTACAAGACATTCAGATGAACGTTGACTCTGCATCTTTACCCGCCCCAGAACTACACGACAATGATTCCGACTCATATTCCACTTCTTCCAACAATTCTAACTCATCGATAGAGGAACCCGAATCTGAAAGTGAGCGGTCACAGTCAGAGCATGAAGAAGAGGGTTTTGAAGGTAGTGAGGAAGGAGGTGATGAGGATCTACTTGGGTCTGATCAAGCAACAAGCGAAGATGAGAGAGATTCCAGTGGAGAGGAAGATTTTTCGGAGGCTGAACAGAATAGTCAGGTAAGATTAGAGAATGAATTTACTTAATGAAAGTATTACCTATCTCCGCTTGTTGCGTTGTGGACCATATGATGCCATCCAATCTGCTACAGTTCCTTGAGTCTGAGGTTTTGATTTACAAGAGGAGTGTCTTGTGGTAGCAGGAGGGTTTATTGTTATAACGGCAGACTCGGAACTTGAGGAAATATGTGAACTCGTAGGGGATGGTGCTCTCGATTCTTCATCATACTCAATCTGTTTATCTTTCTTTCGCGTCTTTTTCCTCTCCTCACGCTCCTCTTCCTCTCCCTTTCTCTGATTACATAGCTGAACTTGAAAGTCCGAAAGTAAGCGGTAAAGTGACTCCGATTTTTGCTCTGTATACTGCCAGTCATGTTTACTGAGCAGTGAAACAAGGTCGTCAAGTGTTTGAATGTTCAAAAAGTTATCGAGAATGGCATCGATGATGGGATCAGGAAAAAACCATGGGATGGGATGGTTACAAAGAATCGGATCGTACTGTTCAAACTGGTTCCATACGAGCTCGCGGAAAGATACGAGCCAAATGCGCATCTGTTTTCGTTCATCGGTACCTAAGTTGGTCTTTGATTTGCGCTTTTTTGTCCTTGTGGGTCTAGCTACAACATCAGTCCAAGGAAAGCGAGTTGGAGTATGGGAAAATGAATAATGGACATTGTAGCGTTGAGAGCAAAGGTCGCAATATATCGTCCTACCAGCACTTTTACAGTCAAGTTCTGAGAGACCCTGCGGAGGATTCCCATAGTACCGGTTCAAAAAACCGGTACGACACTTCTGCTCAGTGAGGAATAAAGCCTTGTTCTCTTCTATAGCGGGTTCATATGATAATTTAGTCTTCTTGAAATTGGTATGTTTTGATGCTGCGGGATCGTGTGGTTTCAGAGCTGCGTAGTGATCAGAACACGTTATAGTCCATGTACATGTACTTACCGGCAACTACTTCTTGCGCCATTTTTATTAGATTTGGAGTTACAATTCCAATTCCTCGACAAGTAACTGTTGGGTCTCGACCAGCTCGACCTTTGGCCTGCCAAAACTCATCAAGCGAGGAAGGAAATCCCCAGGAAATGCTGTCCTCGATAGACTTGCAATTGATTCCCTGACTGAATCCGACAGTTGCAATGACAACTTGCAGTTCCGAGTCACTGTCGATGAGTTGAAAAGTAGTTCGATTGTACTCATCTGTACACAGTGCATGATACATACGCATTCTACAGAGGGGACTGTGACCTTTAGGAATGTGATTCCACAAGAACTCGTAAATTTCATAGGCAATAGGAATGGTGTTGACATGAATGACAGTTTTGCGACCACAGCGGAGGTAATCAAGAATTTGAGCATATTTCGGGACACCCGGTGTACGTTTTGCTATATCGAGAATTATCTGCATGTTCAAACTTCACGCGTTCATTTGTTCGTCTGATCAGATGATACTGCTTCCCTACAAGACCAAGTGATTCACAAAGCGCACGAGTGGACTTATCTGGGTCACAGGTAGCGGTGAGAGCGAGAGTTGAAGTGGTTAATGGGAGATAACCACGGATGAATGAACCGATATTTTCAAATGCCGGTCGAAAAGCAGGACCCCATTTTTTAATGAGATGGGCTTCGTCTATACAGAATAAGATGAGATTAAGTTTGAAAGTGTCGTGTTGAATGATTTTCCGCCATTCAGGTGACGCTAGATGTTCCGGGTCCACGCAGATGAGTTGCCAGGTTTGGCATGCACAAATGAGATCTACGAGAACATGTAATCGATCTGGGTAATAGGTAGAGAGGGTTTCATGACAGTAAGAGATACCAGAAAGACCGAATTTCTGGAGTTCGTAAATCTTCAAGAATCATGGTAAGTATATGTATACGGAATATTCATTATACTTACAATACTATTTGCAAGGCCCTTTGTCGGGGTCACAACAATAGCAACGGGGTTTTTCTTGACTGGAAACGCTGGATAGAGGTTTGGGTGTGCAAGTATTTCTTGATGTACGACAATTGGAATGATGAAAAAAGCCGATTTCCCGCAACCAGTCCCACTAATGAAAAGCAAGTCTTGCTGGTCCAGTACTATTTGAAGAGGCTCGACCTGATAATCATGTAGTCCATTTGTCCATTGCAGCACACGTCGCGATACAACCTGTTTAAGTGTGTCAGCACCGACAGAGTCAGTCCAACAAGGGCGATTGGCCATGTTTCTGAGCCAAAATACTATAAAAAATAGAGAATGCAAATAGCGAGTCAGTGTATGTGTATATTTGAGTAGAGATTGTAGCCAGACATACATGTATGTGGTACCTCTTGAAGACGCGAAGACGCGCGTCTGCTTGTGCAATCATGTGGACGCGGCCTTAATTATGTAATCTTGGCTGGCACGGTTCACCGCGTCAGAAAACAAACAGACTAATTTGAATGCGGAACTGTTACTGACAGTAAGAAACTTTTTGAACTGCAAAGAGATGAATAACTCACTATATCTTTCACGATGTTTGTGTTCAAGATTGCGTGGTATTTCTCCGGTAGAAAGTTGAGCAGAGTTAGTATCTGCCCTTGCACACGGTACTTTTGAAAATCAAACCGTTTGTGCTCCTGGTACCTCTCGTCCAGGACAGCGTCAAACATCTGGTTCGCGTCTCGTAACCACAGCATCTTGGTGGAAGGAAACTTTCGTACCAGCAGCTCCAACTCACGATGAGGGTTTTCCTCAGGCTCTTGGCTCTGAATTCTCTGTCGTTTGGAACCACTGTCGTTGTTGTCTTCGTCACTGCTGCCATCAAGCTCATGGCTGTCTGCAACTTCATTGAGTTGCCTCTTTAGCCTCTTGCTTTCGGAGTGAAGATTGTGATTCTCTTTCTGGGTTTCATGAAGAAGCTACAGCAGGTTAGTATTGATATAGTCTTTTTGGAAAAGTTTCACCAAAACACATACATTTATCAGCATCTCCCTGGAGAGAGTCTCGTCTGTATGGCTCTCAGTCATTGTGGAGTTTGTGATAGTTTGTCACACCTGGTGGGTTCTTATTTCTTGAAACGCTGCCACTCGCTTATTTCTTTTTCAGTAACTTGAACCATTTCCTTCATGTCCCGTTACAACCACCCCATTACTGGAATCACCCCAAACCCCCCACCTTCTGATGATACTGGTGGTGATAGAACCTTTTTTACTACACACCTAGACCTGGACGGTTGTCTCGTGCGTCAACTTCGAGACACCACTGAGGTAACACCTAGCCTTTCATGCAAAGGCTGCCAGCAGCTAACTGTTTATACAGGATGTTCCTAGCCCAGAGATCGCTCTAGGTCTTTTGAGCCTTACAGTCGACACCCATGATGAATTGCAGCATGTATCTTCTGAGCAATTGGACATACGTTCTGCTGTGAATGGGATTAACTCAGAGTTGGCCTCGCAGTCCTTCAGCATCACCATGTCATCCACCGAGTTGACAGCATTTACTCTGTTGTTAACCGTACCCAAGCCCTATTAGAGGAAATGTGGGACATTTCGGATCCAGCAAAGGTATGTTTCTGCTGCCACTCTTGCAGAGTTTTTTTTTCTTACCGCTTTATTTCATAGAATTATATCAGGCTTTTAATCTGGATAGACTTTCTCATTCCTCTTGAGGGCTGGAGAAACCTGACCAAAGACGTTCTTGTTCTGAAGACGTGTGTAAGTGTTGTCGTTTCTACTTTTGGTTACTAGTTTCAAACTCGAACTATTTAGTCCAAGCTCAAGGATCGTGCTGGAACTCTTAGTCTTTATTCATACAAATCTGGCAAAAAGCTCGCTGTGGAGAGGGTCAATGAGTTTGTAGAATCAGCATACAACAAGATTGGTGCAGTCGTTTTCAAGATGGTAAGCCTCGTTTTAGACTCTTTATGCCTTTTTATCAACAGCTAGTGCTGTTTAGGTTTTGGATTCGACAAAGGAAGCGCGTCCGTCTGTTAACACAGCTCGAAAGCTCCAAGAGGCCTTAATTGCAAGGTCTGGACTGGATCGAGTAATTGCCGACCAGGAGCAAAACGTTGTTCTCATTACATATGCTCAGATGGTGCTTGCTGTTTTTTGACTAACCAACAGTCTGCCGACTTACCCTTCCAGAGGTCTGTCCTTCGAGAGCTTCAGAAAGATGGCCAACTTCACTCTGATGAGGAACTCCAAGATCAGGCCTTTGTTATCGTTGGCAAGTATATGGACAAAGCCGTACAGAAGTTTGGAACGAACTTGTTTTCATATGATTGGAGGTTGTAAGTAATATTTTCCTATGTCCTCAAAACAAACCTATGCTAATTTGCTTGTCTAGCCTCTGCAGCTGGCACGTTGCAGATGATGCACTGGCTACGTTCTAAAGTTCATTGGATTGTCGATTGCTCAGATACTCTACTCGCTAGTATCAAGATGTATATAAATGAGATGGCTTTACAGCCCAACAGTGTTCTGATTAAATACCTACTTTTACAAACAAGGTTTTGCTGGCTAAAACTGCCCCCCAGGGAAACAAGTATCAAGCACTGTCTTCTGCAACATTTCCTGCAATATCTGACCATTTGGGAAACATTTGAACGCCATTATACCATCTTTTCTTGTGGTCCTCCTCATGCTGGGTAAGCTCCTCTTCTGAAGCTTGGGCCTCGAAGTCCTCGTCGGTCATAAAGCGGTTGTAAACCCAATGGAATAATCCGGCAGCTGAGTATTGGACAAATGAGTATCGGGTTTCCCCCTTCTGGATAGGGGTGTTTGAGTGGGTGATGAGAGCGGAGGGAATCAATATTGTTGAGCCCGGAGGGAACCTGACCATCAGCCCCAGATCCCGGAGGATCAAATGCCCCCCTTTGTCTGGATCAAACCAGCCGAAAGCTGTGATCGCGCACCAGCCGAATGCAAGGTTAGCGCTGTCACGATGAGGCCGAGAAACCGTTGCAGGACCAAAGTTGACCGTACAAGCTGCCCACACTGACTTGGGGAAAGAGCGGTGGAGGGCTGGGTTCCAGTCAAGTAGAGCCCCAACCTTCTCCAGGTACTGTACCATTTCGATCGATTCGATAGGAGGCGTGACCCGTGACCTTGTAAACGAATGTTTGATCACGATAATTTGACTAGTGACCCGTGACACCTTGGAAATTTTCGTTAACGGACATTTGGCAGCCACAAGAGGCTCGGAATCTCAGTACTACCACTTCATATATTTCTAGACAAGCATTTTTACAGTAGAAAGAGTGAAGTACTATGAGTGATAGTTCTTGTAAAGTAGAGAAAGGATGAGCCCGTCCATAAAGGGATATACATAGATGTAAAGCTTATTAAGCCTGTCAAAGCTTGGGAGAATGCCGGCGGGAGGAAATCAGATTACTAATTTCACGGTAGCTACACTTTTTGTAGCCCAACGTCTTTGTCGATTCTGGCTGTTTTATGCTCAGGAAACATGATTTTTCTTCATCTACGGATTTAAAAATTAATTTTTCCTGTCTCAACTTAGGCCTCGATAAATGCCTTCGTGACTCCGTGACCTCCGTGACATTTCGATAATTTCGGAGGGCCCGTGACGCGTGACTATCGAATCGATCGAAATGGTACAGTAATACTGGAACACAGCCGGTGCACAAGTTTGAAATGCACCTGGTGACAGATTCAGCACAAGCACAGGAGACTAACAGGCAGAGGAGGTGTGTTTACCATTTGCGAATCCAGCGATCCTCTGGAAGCAATGCGGCACCAGCAGAGTGGTTATGATGGTCAGAACTGCAGTGCTGGAATGGTAGACGTTTCCCGGTTTCTAGAAAGGGAGAGGAGCTTTAAGCAGCTGTTGTTGGCAGAAGCAAACCCAGCGCTTACCCTTCGCCCGCCACTGTGTGCAAGCCCCATGGAAAGGGCAGGGAAGTCACCCCGTCCGTGATGGAGCTGCTTCTCCGTAAACGAAATCTTACCGTGTGCCTCTTCAACCTTCAACACCGCCTCCTCCACCAGCGCGCCCCAGCTCTCATCTCTCGGCTGTCCAGCCAGAAAAGCAGCAACTCAGTTTTCAGAGTCGAGAATGGGACACAGCGTGCTGTAGACAAACGGTAAGTTTTCCCAACGCCCTGAGGCCGCGAGATGCTCACCAGCCATCCCAATTCACCAATCGGAGGCTCCTCGCACCCAACGGTGTCTCCAGAGGCTCTGTAGAGCTTTCAAAAAGGGGCGTTTGGTGCTTCAGACGAGATCGTGGACCAGTCCACCCCGAGGATCCAACCGGAGCGGCTTCGAGCTTGAACCCAGAGGAGGTGAGGGGCACTGACTCCTTGATTCTGCGGCGTGTAACCTCCTTTAAAGCACGTTGGCCACTTGTTGATTTTGAAGAAGCGGCCTCGCGTTGCTGTCGCCTCTTTGCATTCTGTTTTGCGTGTGTTTCTCAACGGAGTTTTGCCTTTTTTTCAGATTTTGTGAGCGGAGCTGCTGGGGTCGGTGCGGAAGTTGCAAATGGGGTTGGTGGAGAAGTCGAGAGCAGTGCTGGTGGGGGGGTTGTGAGTGGCGCTGGTGGGGGGGTTGTGAGTGGTGCTGTTGAGGAAGCTGCGAGTGGAGCTGTGACTGAAGCACACACGTTCAGAGAGGGGTGTTGTGGAGCATAGAGGGAGAAGACACACACCATAACCCTGTGGCTCCTCTCCATCTTCAACCTCAGGTTCTAGTGGCACACCGGCTTCCAAACCTCTGCTGTTTTCAACTGCAACCTCCTGAGCTTTGAGCGCGTCGGAAATCTTGAAGTCGTCCCTCGTCTTGAGCAGGTCTAGAGTTGAGTAGCAAGCTCCAGAGCATGTCCCTTGACCTGCGTCTTTTTTCAGCAAACAGGCTGTGGTAGGATAGAAGGAAGAGAGGGGGAGAGAAGAGAAGGGGTCACTCTGGCTGACGCGGGTTGAAAGCAGTGTTCTGCAGCAGTGAGGGGCTTTTCAAAAAAGAAAAGAAGAAGAAAAGCCAGGAAGAAGACGGCAGCAGCATAGACGCGTTAAATTAACAGAGCGTGCCGGTCACGTCCGGGGTCGTCCTTTTCACAGCGGCTCCATTAACCTAGGCAAAAAAACTGGTGTAGCTAGTGGAAAAAAGAAAGAAAAAACAGCATAGACGTGTTAAGTTAACAGAGTGCGCCGGTCACATCCGGGGTCATCCTGTTCATGGCGGCTCCGTTAACCTAGGCAAAAACCTGGTGTAGCTAGTGGAAAAAAGAAAGAAAAAAAACGAAGATAAAGTGGCACTCACCGAACATTGTAGAGGTACTGATCCAAGAGGCGTTTGTAGGTGTTTTTGGTGTTGGTTTTAAACCGTTGATTAATCCAATTATAAGCATGATTCTCACATGACTTATTCTGACGCGTTACTCAACTCCAACTTCAACACTCGTTCATGTTCGTTCTCTCCCCGCGGCTCACCTCTTACCGCAGCGTATGTTCAAGTCTAAATCACCTTCGTTTTCTGTCCTCAAAACACCCTGTTCAGCAACAAATGGGTCCTGAAATCGACCGACGCACCGCTGTTCTTCCTTTTCACCCAGTTCATGATAGCAGTGGTTCTCTTCGGACTCTCCGATGCCATGAGACTCCTTCCAGACTTACATTCGACGTCAAGATTTGCAAGGGACTCGCACCTATGGTTGCTTTAAACGCCGTTGGTCTCAGGTATCTATTTCAGTTCAATACTCCAGCAACAAGACCTCTCAATACCTCTCCACTTTCAGTTTCTCCAACCACACTCTCAAATACACTGACGCCTCATTCTACCCGTCGACTCAGGGCCTCTATACCCTTTTTTTTCATCCCGCCGTTCACTCCATTGATGATGCTGAAGAAGTGAGAGAGGTACATGCGCCTTGTTGATGATGGATGACGGTCGACATGAGGAGGTACGCCAGCAAGTTAACACGTTCAGAGCTGCGTCGAACTCTTGATCACTTAACTTTTTCCTCCAGCATCTTATCGGGAACGTCTTCGAAGGAGGTTTTGACTCACGAGAGGTTCTTTGACCCTGAACAACAGTTCTTTTTGACATTGACGATGTGGATTCAACATTTCCGCCAAGTTGCTCGAGGTCTCGTCCTTCCTTTCACCGCCTTCACCTCTTTCATAGCCCTCCACGTCCGTCCCTCGTTGCGTATTCTCCTGGCTTGCGCAGTCGTTGCGTTGGGTTTCTTCGTTGGTGTCTTCCTCGACGGAACTTCCGTCTCCCTCCTCGGTATCTTTTTCAGCGTCGTTAGTTCGGCGACAACAGCAGTCCATTCAGTCGCTATCAAACAGAGTTTGAACATCGTCAATGGCAGTGCTCTTCTCCCTTCATGGTACACGAATCTTCTTAGCGCTGTGGTCCTTATTCCTCAGACCGCCGTGTTTGCTGGAGAAGGTCCTGCAGTGACCAAACTACATCAATAAACATCATTTGATGCTTAAACGGCATTCTTCCAAAGAAGAGGAAGGAAGAGGAGGAGGGAAGGAAGAGTTGAGGAAGATGGCTGAGAGGGTACGTGGTTTGATTAAAGAAAGGTTTCCGACGAGTCAGTATACAAGTGTGGAGAGGATTCAACATGTGGTTAGATTGTTGGAGAATTCTCTTTCTCTTCCCTTCTCTCTCTCTCCTTTGTCTTTTGGAACGTAGAATCTTTGACTGAGAATACCGTTGTTCATAGGGTCGATTAACGAACCTTCAAGATATACCGACGCATGCGCCCTGGCTTTTCGTTGGACCTGATTTTTCATCACCTGAAGCCCAAAAAATGCTGGAACAGACTAAGATGACTGAGGATCGTCGAGGTGCGTAAAACCTTTCTTTGCTTTTCTTTTCTTTTATGTATACTCGTATCCTAACTGCAACCTCTCCTCTCCTTCCCTTTCACAGCCGGCACTCTTACCGCTGTTCACGCTTTCCTCCAACCAAAACCCTCCTCATCTGAAGCTTGGAATGTGTACATCTCTCAGACTAACGGCGAGATACTCAAACAACTCCATGACGTGAGAAAATAACTCGGGGTTGGGACTAAATAGTTTTTGATGTTGTTGAGGTATGCTTTGACTCGAGCTTTTGCTTCAGCCAGGTGAAATGAGCGCTCTGCGTACTTTCAGATGGGGTTCTGCTATCACTGTGTGTGTCTCCTTTATTCTCCTGAATGAGGTACGGTGTATTGTAATTTACCGACATTTTGACAACACACATTGTGTTACTGGTTACGCAGGGTGCCTTGGGCTTTATGATGAGCATTGCCAGCTTGCTGTCTATCAAAGTCACGTCTCCGATTACACACATGGTTTCTTCTGCTGTTTGTGGTGTCGCTGCATCATTATTGGGAATGTGGCTCTTTAACGATATTATCATGACGTGAGTGCAAATTATCTTATTTTTCTTCGTTCTTCTATGCACCAATGCATATACATGCCGTCCACTTTGTCTCCGCTGGTTTATCCGTAATGCTGACAACTGCTCCGGCCTTCTTTTTCTTTGTTTTCCATGTAGCGGACGTGCATCTTCCATCGCCATCATCCTTTTCGGCTCTATCTACTACACATGGGTCAAACACGTCGAATCTCAACAGCCACAAGGCTCTGGGTCTTCAAACAGTGGAGGGTATGAACGTGCCAAGACGGAAGACATTGAGGCTGGAAGAAAGAGTTCAAGTTCGAAACCTGAGTAGAAAAAAGGATGTCTTGCCTCCTCACCACCCTCCCACCTACTTGTGCATTATTTTTATGTATCTATCCTCTCACTAATTCCGACCTTTTGATTCCCTCTCCCCCTGGTCCCTTTGGATTTCGTTATTATCGCGGTAATACGCCTCAAGCGATTTTGCGCTTGATACCACGTCTTTGACAGGGTCTCCAAACTACAGCGTTTTCCCCTTGTGTCTCCTACTGCTCCCTACTCGGTGTTGTCTTAGCACTACAACTTACCACCAATCGGGATTTCTACACCTTCGAAAGCCTACGCCGAGGCCTTATTCAAGGGCACAGCTTCCTAAGACCCAACTCACTGGCCTGGTTCCTTGTTACTCATCTGGTTTTACATGTCGGTGACTGCTTCTACGACGACCTACTAACAGTCTCTCAGTCCTAAGCAGGTAGACCCACTCTTCGATCCATCCGACCTCTCGTTCCGATAGTCCGGTCCGGTTCCACTTCCTGTCTCCGGTTCTAGCCCTTCCCCTGACTCATACCTATCCGTCAGCGACCGCGTCACAAGACCTCGTTGACTTGTTTGTAGAGATTTGCTGCACTGCATTAGCTAATTATTCCTCACACATATATAAGCCTGTACTCTACGTACCTCTACTCCAGTTTTCTTATTGCTTAGACATAAAGGTCTTCGTAGTAGAGGCTCCTGGGACATCAGTTGTCACAGAAGAGAACAGCAGAATCCAAAGAGTTTTAAAGAGTTTTCCCAAGTTTTCTAAAGTTTCTAAGAAGTCAAGTTTGCCAAGTTTCCAAGTTTCTTTCAAAGAGTTCTAGTTTTTGTTTCCAAAGAGTTTCCCCAAGTCGAGCACAGAGCTCAAAGCGATCACTGGATCACCCCAAGAGATTACCTACATCTTTATAAACTTTTATCCCCCATCCCCTACTCGTTTTGTTTGCATCGTCGAGCTTGGCTTCGCCGCTCCGATATTACTTTCTGTCGTCGCTGCATTACTGTCTCCGACCCGAGCCTTGTATTGTTTCCAGTGTCCTCTGTTGTGCCCTAGTAGCAGACCCTCTCACAACAAAAGAACTCGCCAGTTGAGTTGTTGGTTAGGTTTGGTTTGAGAGTATTTCTCGCCGCCGAGCTACACTCAGCGTCTCAGCGGGTGTGTGTTCCTGACGGCAATGGCAATCTTGCCAAAGTCCTTGTAGTATGCCGTTACCACTTTCCTCAAATTCAATCTTACCTTATATGTACAGGATGCTTTACGATTCGCAATTAGTATTCCCGTACTCTGTAAGCTCAGAAAGCTCACTACCTGGGGATGCGCATTGACATGACGGCGATGAGCAAACGAGTTTCCCTTAATTAAGGTCTGTAATGCTTGAGTGATAATCTATTTGAATCCTCAGTTTTGATTACCTCTAATGTGAGCATGAGGAAGAATATTATGAGTCCGTAAATCATGTCAGAAAAGTCACTTTGTGTCGGCCAAGATACATCCAAACTTGTGCCATAATAGTGATGTGCTATTAAGGGTGCGGATATGACATCAAGTAAACCCTCAGTAGTCCTTTCAATTGATACCCAGCAGACATTCGACAACCACTTAGTTGATGCAAATTTAAATAACGTCAATGAGCTCATATTTGTGGACAATGTCTGAGGAACAACGGCAGTCAATAAACTGTTGTTTGTTTTGTCTCCTCACATCATACCAGTATTGTTCTTTGACCGAACAAAAAGTTTGCGCTGTTCTTTCACCTTTTTTATTCATCTTCATTGACCTCAAGTAAATACCAACCCTCCAGTGCAGTGTACTACCCATGGGTCAGAGTGCAAAGCGACGAAAAGTGGAGTGCCAGTACTGTAAGGAGGCGTTTGATACTCGGGGTATTTCTTGGCATGAACGATCCTGTAAGCGGCAAAAACAGGTTGAGCAAGAACGATTGGTGCTTCAAACACTAGGTGACAGGGATTTGGGACTGGAGGAGCTGGAGAACCACACAGTGAGTTTCATCTTCCTCTTTCTGGGGCTCTTTTTTTGACAAAACTAGGCCTCTGGGCCTTTGAGGTTCAACAATACAACACAAGCCAGCAACACTGCCCAAACAGACTGCCCTCAGACTCAACAGGAAGAAACGGAAGAAACTCAGGAGTAGAGACATTCACGAGTCGGGATCGTTTACAAGTACTCACAAGTAGATCCGGCAAAATACTTGCAAGTATTTTACTTGCAGATCCAAGTACTTGTTTCCCACGGGTCGTACACAAGTCACAAGTATGCCTTTTGGCAATAAAAATTATTGAATGTAATGTATTGAAATGAAAATTCATAAAGATATGCCTTGAATCATTAAGTATCGAATTTATTTGATGTTATATTTAATATTGACATGTTAATACTTACAAACTTTCAAAATATATTAGTTGTTGGACAATACTTGCAAGTACTGACTCGCAAGTAATATTACTTGCGAGTCAAGTACTTGTTTCCCACGGATTGTGTGCAAGTACCAGGTCAGGCATTCTTGACAGCAAGTACTTGCATGCCGGATCCAAGTACTTGTCTGGATCGACTCGTGAAGATCTCTACTCAGGAGGGTTCTGCCCTTTTCATCCCAATTGAAACCCATCCCGATGCAGGCATACCGTCTCAACTCATTTCACTCGACAGTCAAAACGACTCAGATACTAAGTGCAACTTACAAACAGACTCAAACCCAGACCCAACTTATGCTGGGTGCTGCCCTTGGGCGCCATTTCGATCTTTGGCCGATTTTGAATACACTGAAATTGCGATCCGTTCTGGTATGGCCAAGCAAACCGTTGACTCGCAGTTGCGTTTAATGCACACCTCCTGGACCAAGCGCTCAAAAATAACACTTTCTGGATACTCAGACATGATAAACACGCTGTCATCTGCTCAGGGTATCTGCGTAAGGGTGAGTCTACTGCTGTCTTCCTCTACCACTACTCCCTTAATAGTATTCCACGGCAGTTTCAAAACGGCTCTCTCATTCGCACATACCGAGGGAAATCATACACGTTTGAATTTTGTTTTCGTGACCCCTGGGAATGGGTGGTCAGCCTTGTAACTTATCCAACGCTGGCAGGTTCGATATGTTGGTATCCAGTCTGCAAATATCTCCACAGCGGCACACACGTCCAGCGCTTGTTTGATGAACCGCAGACGGCAGAGATGTGGTGGAATATTCAGGTGTGCAAGTTTGTTCTGTACAGCTATAATAGCATTCTAAAGCTGACGCCCTCCCAGGACACCATCAAGAAAACCAACCAATACCCACATTGCTTTCTTCCGCTACTCGTTTGGTTGGACAAGGGCAACGTAACAAGAAAAGTCAAGCTTCATCCTATGATCGCACAGGCAAGTTTCCTTCCAAACATCATTCGAAACACATCAGGAAACAGCAGTGGTGTTCTTTTAGGCTATCTACCCTCTGTAAGCTCAATGTTATCTTTGTGACTGCAATGTTAGTTTGACACTGCAGCCTTTGGACCAGGTGAGCCAAATTGTCGGCTTTCATGACCCAGCAAACGAGGCAGAGAAGGCAGAGCAGTGCATCTTCAAGCTGGAGGTATACCATGGCATTCTAGAAGTAGTGTTTGAATCTTTACAAAAACCAGCTAAGATCGGAGAGTGCATCAACTGTGCTGATAAAATAACTAGGGTGCTCTTTCCCGGCATACCCTATGCTGCCCTTGATGGAGAAGAGGCTTGGGCCTACGCTTGCATCCGTGCTGCGAATGCCAACTTTCCGTGTCCACGCTGCCTTGTTCCCCACCATGAGCTTGACTTAATCACTGGAGCTTTTCCCCTGCGAACGACTGCCTCTATGGAGAGTGTTTTCTGGAGAGCTAGGGCGGCACCAACAGCTACTGAAAAATCCAACATCCTCAAATCAGTAGGCCTTCATGACGTTGCTGTAAGACTTGCTACTTTCTGGCTTTTTTTTACAACGCTAACTACTCTGACACAGAACTTCTTTTGGAGCTTGCCGCATTCCGATCCCTATAAGGCAATATCATATGACACCCTCCACAAAGATGACCTAGGGAAATTTGGCAAACACATATATCCAGTCCTGGTGAGGGTAATCGAAGAAGCGGGTCTAACAGGCAAACTAAACCAGAAGTAAGCCGCGGTTCAGGCCCTTAAAAACACGGTTCTGAATGTTAATTTTCAACCCTCCCAGCATGAACCAAGTCCCATCTTGGAGTAATCTGAAGCACTTTCGTCAAATCACGACTCTGGAGTATGTTGATGGTAAGGATATGCTTCACATCTTAAAGGTGTGTTTTGGTTTTCGACTGGATATGAACATTTCGATACCTGAATATACCATGCTGTCGTTTTACAGTGCATTATACCTTGTATTGTCCAACTTCTGCCCAGAAATTCGTCTTTGCTACGATGTATTCATTCACTTGCTCAAATTTGGATGATGATCGATTTGAACTGCATCAGCGAGGACCACCTATCTCGGCTTAAAGGCTATATAGCAAGATACCAGCGCTTCTGCCAGGTATGCCTCATTCCCGTCTCTAACAGTATTTGGACTCATACACCTTCTTAGCTTGTTTCTCAAGAATATGACAAATTGTTTGTCTTTCCAAAGCAGCATGACGTTTCCCACATAATATCCGACATTCGTGAAAAGGGGGTTACCCACAACTACTCCACCCGGCCTGGAGAGAGCTTCCAACAAGGAGCACGGCAGGCATATGAACGGACAAATAAAAAAAACGTAGACCCTCAGGTGAAGACTGTTTTCTTCTATTTTTACTAACTCACCTCATGGGTATAAAGATGACGCGCATCGACGGATATCAAGAGGTTGTCGCACGAATCCGCCTTGAAGTTGATGAATCGGACCGTATCAGTAAAACGGATTCAGACTTAAACCCTCCGTTAATAGATCCCTCTAGCGCACAGCCCGACAAAGACTACAGCAACACTGTAGGCGACAAGACACTCAAACAGCATCTTTCCAACACCAGCAAACACTGGACATTGGGGGCTGATGTTAGGCGCCGCTGGATTAGCTGCTTGGACTTGCAAACAACCGTCCCAACAACTTTGGGGTTTAAAGACATTGGTGAACGGCTCCACAAGTTTCTGAAGGCCTTTGTTTCACCAAATCTTGCTAGCAACGCCGATATTGAGGTATATCTTTTCTTTTATCATATTCTACAAACGGCTGAATTGTTCTAGCTGAGGCAATACCATTTCCTAACCCTGCGGTATGTTTCTTGCGTAGACTGGACTCTACAAGCCGACCTCCTACGGTCAAACCCATCATTCAATGGGAAGCCTCGATACGACTGCGCATTGCTGAACACAGACTCGAAAAAGTTTGAGTTTGTGTGACTGTACTTACTGTTGACTTGCCGACTGCCTTCTGGGGAGCTCCATGATGTTGCACTTGTCAGTAAACTACGGGTTTCAACCAAGTGGAGGCCAAAGACGATTTGGGACGGCTGTGTTGTTTATCGGGAACAAAATGCAACGGAATTTGTTTTACTGAACTATTTAGTTAGAGGAGCCCATTTCATTTCCTTTTATGATATACAACAACCAAACGCCTATCATTTAAACAGCTTTGTAGATGGAGATTGGTTTATACGAGCAGGAAATTAGACACATACTAGCTATTAAAGATAGGTATTCTGTGGAGGTTACATGGCTGGGATCATTTCAGATATGCCGTCTATCAGACCAACATCTGTTTGTGAACAGGCTATATCAATCTAGGTATCAGTATTTATCGTTGAAATATCTACGTATGATCGGCGATGTATCAATCCAGATATGCTATTCATCAGCAGAATATCTGCTGATGAACAGCTTTATATCAACCCAGATGTATAGTTTGTCAAGAAAATACAGAGCCATATCGGGAGCAGACCAGCACTCAGTCAGGCGGTTATTAGACTTGGTCAGGTGATTGTCAGACCTGATCAGGGAGTGGTCAGGCCATTTTCAGGCCGTGTTCAGATAGCGATCAGGCCTAGTCAGAACGTATTCAGACCTGACCGTCCCAGATTGAGCCGTGATCATTCCGTCATGCCTGATACCCCGGTTGCTATTTCTGCGACAGCCAAACTAGTTATAAGAGAATTCATGATCATAACTTGTGTCTGCACAGAAGAGCTTAAAAGCAAGCTGGTAGGTCTTGAACAACACAATTCGAATTCCTTTCTTTGTTATTCCCGCATCGCCTTTTGTCTTATAGAACTCTTTTGAACTAGGAATGCATCGTGAGGACTGTTTCTTCTTTTTCACGAGTTCCTTATAACAAACACAAAGAAACTACTTTTAGACTTCAAGATGGAACTCAACAACTGGGGGCAGCACAACCACAAGAAATTCGATTACCAATATCTGAGAGAAGGTCCTCAACATGATGAAACATGGACAGTTATTATTCGGGGTAAGCTCCAGGACATCTTTACATCTGTTCAGACACTAATTTTATTTTAGCTGACGGCCAGGAATACGGAAAAGGTGTAGCAAAGAATAAACGTGATGCTGAAGAGGCAGCAGCGAGAGAAGCGTTGCAAGCGGCTCAACAACAATGATTTTGTGTCCGAATGAATCTCTGTGATAATTTATATAGCATGGACGACTGGATATCTGATCTTCCGCCCTTTAATCTTTTTCTATTATCTAATATTACTGACTAGTACTCATAAGTTCGTAGCCTAGATGTATATTATAGTAAATTGTGTTTCTGACGTTATCATTCCCCGTGATCTACACCCAGCATATTCAAGTTGGTAGCTAGCCAAATATTTCTTCCCCCGTCACTGATTAATGACATCTAGCTTTAGCTCTACTTCAATATACTTACCACAAGGACCGAATTTACAATAAAGATATGAGCCCGATTGTCACCGGTATCAGGGATTATCGAATAAAATAAGTATAGCTTCCTCTTAAGATCAGGTCTTTTGAACAATACATAAGGACACTGGTTGTTCCAACTTACTCTATGTGAGTCACTAAGCATAGGTCATTGTAAGGTTCGTGTAACGAGAAACAGACATTTATGAGGCCGACTGTAGGCAAGATCTAGTCTAGTTTACTGGCATCACGAGTTTGGGCACTAGAAATCCGATTACTGATCTTCAAGATTTGCTAATCTTGTCTTCGCGAGTCGAAGTTGTCACCTCCTGGGCTTCATTTCCCCTTCGATAAAGCTCTAATTAATAATAGCAGCCAGATTATACGAGTACAGCTGCTTGAAGACGACTTCGAGAGCTCGAGGATTGGAAGATGTTAAACTATGATGTGAGAGCACCTGAGTCGACCTGATTCAAGATTAGCCAATAAAAATCTACATCAACTTTGGTTGATCGTCATGTTGTTTGTCTATTTAGGAGAGACTCAGGCAGCATCGCTAGAGTCTTTATGTGAAAGTTTTGCCCGAATCCGTCACCGGCAGGCTTTGATTCTTGGCCTGGGAAAAGTTTGTTTAGAGTCCGTCACCTCTACGTATCGATAGTCAGTTGGTCAAATACACAATCGGAACATCGTTATGCGTTGTCAAATTGTTTTTACGTCAACCTTTCGATACATGACGGTTTATCGGCCCAGAGATTGAGATTGATAGGAATTTGGTCGAGTGATAGTGAATTTAGCTATGTCTAAGAGGCCGTGCTAACGAGTATTCCATTTCCTTCTCCTCCTCCTCCAAAGGTGTAAAAGGCTGTACTAACGAGTATTCCATTTCATCCTCCTCCTCCTCCTCCATAGGTGTACTTTGTAGAAGGTGCCAGTAACTTGGTTACCTAAGTCTGGACCTTCACCGAAGCAAAGTTCTCACTAGCCAGGTAGTCAGAAGACCTTCATACAACCGCGGTCCCGTCAACACCTGAGCAACCTAGGCAAGCTTCTTTTGGAATGGCCTGTATCTGTTGATTTCATCCGGTTATTAATACTTATAATACACCCGGTCTCATACCTTTTAAGGTGGATGTGGGTAAGTATAACTCTTTGAGAACTTGCTCGTCTTTGCTGAGTTTTCATCTCTAATACTAACGGAATGGTCTCTCCTTCACTAACGCATATTCCTGATATCCTCATCAACAGATTTAAGTCTCACCCTAAACTACACATCGGGCTTTTGATCGTGATCTATCTCTTCACTGTTCGACAGCTTCGTTGGCGGCGCTATAACAAAATACACCGCAGGTACCAGCCGAAACTGGGGTTGGAATTTTGCGGGGACCTTGCGGGGAATCTGTGAACATGCGGGGACCCTAGTAATCATACCTTATTTCCGAAGTATCTCATAAAAACACATATACATAATCTATATCATTTAATTGTCCTCTGTACCAAGTTATAGATTTTTTGAACATGCCGTTGAGTAAAACAGATTGATGCAAACTCGTAGTTACGAGGCCCTTAAAGGCCGAGTTAATTTACAACGATCTCCAAACCGTGGGAAGGGCACATATGTTCACGGTCACAAGACCGGTTACTTCGACTATATAACCGAGCCGGTGACTGCCCAATGTATAAATTGATTTTTGTAGATTTATTTTTACAATAGACTAATCATCTCGGTGGATGACCTAGGAGTCTTACCTCCATGCCATCTATTAACTCACTCAGTATCACTGCTCTGTGCATCTGCCCCTGTAGCCTCTCGTTCGATCCTCGTGATCAATATTTTTCTGCGTGCTCTTAATTTGTATAATCTTACTTACTAATATCCGGTTTGCGTCCTTCCGCTTTCCTTCCTTTTCTCTTCCTTCCCTCATGTCCTTCAACCGTAATCGGTTCTGCCTTTTTTTCACGCTATTTTTTCACGCTATTATCTTTAAACATCACTTCGTTCAAACTTGCGCGACTAATATCACATTTTAGCTGCATCTGTTGATTGTCTTCTACAACTCTTGAGGTTTACCCTCGTCCAACACTGTTCCGGACTCCTTTCCTCACACGACTTGTCCGTACCTGTTTCGTGATGCGTATACACCACGGCATCGCCTCATTTAGCTCAAGTATCGATTTTCACCCACATTGGCTTCGTCTCTTGACGCCGGATTCGTTAATTGTTAACGAGCTTTTATACTGTCTCAGTTTTCTCAAATTTCCACGGTTCCTTAACCATGCAGGTCCCGTGATGTCACTGGTCCTAAATACGGCCACGCTATGGAGGACCTTGTTGATACTCCTCTACTCATCTTATGGACCTATCCCACTCCGAGTCATAAACAAGGTGGCCGGCAAAAACAGTTCGAGGATGGAACTGGATGGCTGGGGGATGTAGATCTGTCAGTCGGGCTTTTGGAACCTGTAACTCGGACCATTTCGAATCACGAGTACACATCATGCGCCATGCTCTGGGCTAACTTCAAGTTCAAGGGGACGGGCCGTCACTAGTGCTCCAACACCTACTCAGCTGCACAGGACCTGGCTGTGGCCAAACATGCACATGATGCAGCACAAAGCCCTCGTCAAAATTTTAAAGCTAAGAGTAATCACTTACACTTTTGTCTTTTCGAGTCTTTCAGGACATAGTAACAAGTTATCTTCATCTGATACTGAGGTTGATGTGTCTGTTTGGTCTTTTTCAATAAATTATTACATATCAAGCTGTCAGGCCTCAACAGAAATTGTTTCGGGGTTTGTTTTTCAGTGTCAGGCAGATCTTCTTTTTTATTGGATTCATGCCGTCTCTCGTTTTCCTTTCACCCTAATTGCGTCGAATCCTGATTCATGATTTGTTTCTATCAATCTTCAATGCCCTTTCGTACGCATTTCAACCATTATTCGTGGTGCCTACATATAATCTGTGTTTTTGATTGTCGTTGAAGATTGCGCGATTGTCTTTTATTATTGTTCATGGTTGAGCATTGTGCGGTTAACTGTTTTCTTTGTTGTCTTCAAGGTCTCTTTCGCATGCGACTTCAGGGACTTGAATTTTCTTTCTCGCGTGCGATTGAAGCAACTTAGATTTTCTTTCGGGTGATTATCAACCCATATACATCCATCTGGAGCCTCCGTCCTTCTCTTCTTATTGCTCCAGACTACTCTCTTTCTCTGGTCTTATTCCCTAGTCACTTCCGAATCATTTCAAGTCGGATTTGTCGTGCTCATCTTGTAATTCTTTTAAACTCTCCACCAGTCAACAAACTCTTCCTTCCTTCTGTTCTCTAATTGGCATACGTGCTCATCTCATTTATTCTATTAATTCTTTCAAACTCTCCACCAGTCAACAAATTCTTCCTTCCTTCTGTTCTCTAATTGGCATACGTGCTCATCTTATTTATTCTATCATTCGTCTTGCTATTCGGTCTTTGTCTCATTATTCCCTTATTCGTCTCACTACTCGGTCATCATTCCCTCACTTGTCCCACTACTCTGTTATGGACTCATTTTGTTATTCTTTTATTCATCTTGCTATGCTGTCGTCCTTTTCGGCAACCAGACTTGTCTCGACATCTTGGGCTCATCTCAGCAGGTACTTTGTTCCTCCAAGCTCATACTCGCGTCACTTCGGAGTTCCGTGCCGGCATTCTCATCCGCGTTTTGCACCTATATGCCGACGTATTTGTCGTCCGCGCATCAGTGTCAAGTCTACATTCACACGTACGAAGATTGGCCGGAACGAAAAGGAACGGTACTCATCAAGTTCCCTGAGCTCATAGATTTGTCTCATTCCTCCGAGCACATACGGATTCCATTCCTGTCTCAAAACTACATCCAAAGTAAAACTTGTGCATCCAACTCAATTCTAGCTCTTTAGTCCCAATATTCTGACTGGACCCCCCTCTATTGATTTCTCACTGCTGGCTCTCTTTTGGTGTCCTCTCGTTACTTAGTTCTTCGTTGGCGCCGTGGTCAATGACGAGCTCGACTTTTCTTGCTGCTTTTTTGCCTTCGCCGCGTGTGACTGTGTTACAGTCACATCACACTTTTCTCAAAATCGTATACTCTTATAGCTTCCTGGAGCTCGGAGCCTAACTTTGGTGTCCTGAAGTCTGGATTTGTGTTGTCGGCGCTGTTGACAACGACAAGCTGCTCTTCTGCTCTGTTACCTGTTGTGCACAGCCACATTTACGTTGCACAGTTCACGGTCTACACTGTCACTCGTCCCCTCTACTTAGCCCAGCTGCGCTCGGTCATTTTAACCAACACGCAAGCTCGGAGCTCTGCTAGACGGCACCAGTTGAACATATAGTAGCCCCGTCAACTTGTGCTCTTCTGCTCATTGTGCACAGCCACATCTGCGTTTTCATGCGACTGCACAGTTCACAGTCTACGCCGTCACTCGTCCCCTCTACTTAGCCTGTCGAGGGCAGCTAATGCTACTACTGAATGCACAGCGGCATGACCTACCATGACATATCTGGGGACATAGAAGTTAGACGTTAGTAAATATACTTAAAGGACTTAGGGCGACTGCTCCTCCAGTAAGGGAAAAGACTTGGACATGTATTAAAGGCAGGTAACTACTGTCCTTTATACTGTAAAGAAGGGTGCACAGACCATGCAGTGCTCATAGCCATAAGATCATACTACATATAGAAAGAGGCTGTGCATAATTGTAGATGGAAATGGAACAAAGTTCAACACTCCCCCTCGCTAAATATTCCCTAAAGGAACATGCAAGCGTAAACTACTTTGTAAACTAAAAGTAAACATAAAAATGGCGCTAAAGTTGGCGCTTATTGAGCAGCCGAGTAGCCCAAAAGTAAAAATATAAAATGACGAGATTTACTCAAAGCCATGTATGGCGCTAAAAGCAGCCTGTGAATTGGTTTATAAGCGCTTAAAGTAGGCGCTATAATTGACGAAAGTCATAAGGTCGATACTGCGGCAATGGAGTCTTTAGCGCAATGCAACTCGCGCAAATTGCAGCAAGTGCTAATGCAGCCAGGAGTGCGCTAATCAGCAGCAAAAGACTATTCCGTAGTCAGACCGTTTAAAATCAACAAAAGCAGCAGTGTAAGGTGCGCAAATGGATAAAGGATTTGTCGTTTCCGTTAAAGACGTACTTTGACGTGAACATTGAACATGACTAACTCTTTAGTGCAGGACAGTGGCTGCAGAGTCTATCAATGGATCAAGTTCGAGGTTTCTGATGCCCAATCAGAGTTGGTACAGGCGGTAAAGCCTTGACCAGGTAAAAACAGCAAAAATTGCACGAATTTAGTCACAGCATAAAAATGTTTTATCTCCAAAATATAGAGACGAGATTCGATAAAATCAAGAATCTTTAACAAAAGAATGGGATAAAAGTTCCACAATGTTCGAAAACTCTTTAATGCAGGATAGTAGCTGCAGAGTTCTACAGAACGTGGTAGAGAGTGAAATTTCACGCAGGTGAAACATATTGCATGCCGCAGCAGTTTATCACTTAAGTATGTCAAGTAGGTGCATTTGCAGCCATGAAGACCATACTTTCCCAATTCTTCATAAACATTTCCCTTATGAACGAGGACGTTTTCCTGGTGTCATCCACATAGACAATGCCGATAAAAATCGAGCCTAGTCTTAAAAAGTGAAGACTTAAAGTGCCCGCAACAGAACCAGTTTGGACTAAACTAAGTTCCTTCATGGACGAATATCAAGCAAATTCCGTAGCGTTTATAAGGATGCTTTTTAAGGCTAACTCCTACGTTTTGGGAATGTCACCATAAAGGGACGTGCTCAAAGCCATAGAGGGCGAGAAAGGATGAAAATAAAAATAAAGTCAATTAAGACCTTTGTGCTCCTATCCAATGGAATTAAGGACCATCGGGATGTTCCGCGTAAGTCTACATCATCGAGTTTGCCATGTAGGCGCTGCACATAAGCGCTGCCAATGCGGGGACAAGTCGCACTGTCTCGAAGTGGATTCACTTGGATAAAAGACTTGATCGAGGTATAAACCTTTGATCTATAAAAACCTTAATGACAAGTCCGCCTTTAAAAGACTCATTGGTTTTATAAAGTTTGACCATTTTAATAGGTCGATCTACCATTTTAAAAGATGTTATGCCTTAGTGAAGTGCCTCTAAATTCTTCACAGCAAACTATCTTCCATTCCTCCTGCTTCAAGCCTTTTACAGGCGAGCAATTCTCGGTAATGCCTAAGCACGGATTTTTCGTGGCATTTTCGATTAATTCCTTTAAAATTGCTTTGGAAAGCAAAGTATAATATTCTCCCCCTTCCCGGCATAGTTTTGCCGTCATCCTCACGTTTTAGTGCAGAGTTGGGTGTCGCCAGTAGTGTAGAACCTTAAAGGCACAGAACTAGGCTCGGGAAACCTTATTCTGGTATTGTAGGTAAGCGGGGTTTGCACCAGCGCTTATGATTCCTACAATATTCTTTCACTAAGTAGGGTTTTTCTGCAATAACATATTTATAGGGGCCAATTATCCCCATTTATGTTACTAGCCCGTGAAGGTATTATTTTCCGCAGATGCCATGAGGTCTGAGATGCCGGAACAAAGCCGGTTCGGTTTCCTCTTCCGAAGGCAAAGAGCGGGGGACTTTAGGATTGCTAAGGTAGCAAACCTTGCGTAAATCCTGTCCGTCTTGTTGGGAAGGACCGCGAGGAGGATGAGAGGTATAACCTTCGATCATCTTCATCGTCAGGAATCAATCTTGGAGGATTGATAAATGTGATCCATCATCATCGAGTGCCAAAATGGCAACTTTTGAGACAGTATGAGGGCGCTTTGATGCTAACCCCTCAATTCGGAAGGCGCTTTAATGGCAAACGTACCAGCTAACCCTTCACGAAATATAAAATACTTCAGCCGATAAGTAGACGCATAATGCTATTTGCCTTGTCCAAAAGGAGCAAAAACTTAAGATACACCATTCATTCCGATTTAGGAGTGATTTCATGAAGAAACTCCCCCTTACTTCCAATATGGTAAGTACTGCCAATTAAGGCGACAGAGTGGTGTTCAGTTTTTAATTTAGACGGCAAAGTCTACAGTGGATTCAATTAACACAAGTCTAATGCAGCCTCAATAAGGCGCAAAGTGCTTTATCAATCGCGCAAAAAATGCAGCGTATGATAACACCGAACAAAAGTCCGAGTAAGTAAGCACTAATGCAAACACAGAGTGCGTTGCATGCTCAAGTGTTCAAGAATTCGTGAAAAGGTATATTTCTTCAGCAGGATTATAAAAATCGCGAAGAATAACCTAATCGGTGACGTATTGTCTCTCGAGATGGAAGGACGCGCAGATCGATAAACTATCTAATTAAAGAGAGGGAAAGAGGGTTGCAGCGTGTAAAACGCGCATCCCGATTACCGCAATAACTATGAGAGAGATCGACGAATGCAGCGTGTAACGACGCGCAATCGGATCACCACCTCGTTTCCAGATAGTCGGAGATCAACCACCTCCTGAGCCAACATCGAGGTTTGCAGCCAGTTATGGCGCATGTTACGACGAGCTACAAAGGAGGGTGGACCTCGGGGCCCATAACCTGTCGAGGGCAGCTAATGCTACTACTGAATGCACAGTGGCATGACCTACCACGACATATCTGGGGACATAGAAGTTAGACGTTAGTAAATATACTTAAAGGACTTAGGGCGACTGCTCCTCCAGTAAGGGAAAAGAACTTCTTATTAAAGGCAGGTAACTACTGTCCTTTTATACTACAAAAGAGTGTGCACAGACCATGCAGTGCTCATAGCCATAAGATCATACTACATATAGAAAGAGGCTGTGCATAATTGTAGATGGAAATGGAACAAAGTTCAACATAGCCCAGCTGCGCTAGGTCATTATAACCAACACGCAAGCTCGGAGCTCTGTTAGACAGCACCGGTTGAGCATGTAGTAGCCCCGTCAACTTGTCTTGTCACAAATTCGCGCTGTGTGCTATTGTACTGTGCACAGCCACATCCGCGTTTTCATGCGACTGTACAGTTCACGGCCTACACCGTCACTCGTCCCCTCTACTTAGCCCAGCTGCGCTCGGTCATTATAACCAACACGCAAGCTCGGAGCTCTGTTAGACGACACCAGTTGAACGTGTAGTAAACCCGTCAACTCGTCTTATCACAAATTCGCGCTATATACTATGAAAGAAGTGGGCCATCGCTGCGCGTGGCAGATACGAGGCCGTTAGTTCGGAATAGTTCTAGCCTGTTGCCGAGCGGGCTTACTTGAGAATCTGTGATGGCATTTGATGCGGCAGCCTTACAGATCAGATTTACCACGTGCCCCCCCTTCCAAATGGAGTTGACATGAGGAAAGGACACAGCCACCTGTGCAACTCATGTTTAGTAAAAACGAGTCCTCATTTCATTCGGCCTCGTAATTATACAATTCATAATCTACTACGTCACTTGTCTCTCTACTTAGCCCAGCTGTGCTCGGTCATCTTAACCAACACACAAGCTTGGAGCTCTGTTAGACAGCACTAGTTAAACATGTAGTAAGGTAGGGCTCATGGACGAACTGCATACATCACATGACTGTGACAGTCGCAGTATACCCTGTCATCCAACAACGCAAAAGATTAATGGCACTCGTATTTAGGCAAAATTCACAAATCTGTCCCCACAGAAACTTTACAATGTACTAAAACTTGGGTTCTGCGCAGCCTGATTTTTTTATTTAAGGTGTACTCTAGTGCTATTAATTGTTTCGGCCTCTGTCACGCTTGTCACGTGATGTATGCGAATCATCCATGAGCCCTACCTTAGCTATGTCTTATCACATAATCATACTTTATTGCAGCTTTTTTTTTTTTTTCGGAGACTGGATCTGCACCCATTCTATTCTGTCATGAAAAACATACTTATTATAATACAGAAAAGAACCCAACAATGAGGCACTGATTACCAACACAAAGCAATGTGTATGCAATACTGTTTGGGTGATATTCACAACCCAAGACATCACAAAGCATTCACAAGCTAATTGATGGGGATCATCTACTCACTGTTGAATGTCTTCACTGGGCCAACAATCATAGGGTAACTGTAGTTATCATAGTATACAATGCTACCCCATTACTTGTCCCCTCAGTGTATAGACATTAGATAGAGTCTTTTTCTGTATTTGTAGAAAGTAGAGTGACAAGTAGATAATGCTTTTCCTGTGTCCGTTGCGGCCATTCATTTCCGGCAGATCTACCCCAGAGTCAGGGCTGGGAAGCTCGTCTGTGCAGGGGATGGGTGGTCCCGGGAACGATGATGTACTTAGCTGCCATCGGGATGCTTCCCGGACCCAGCGTCCAGATCTTGAGACAAGTCCGGTTAATAGATTCCTCCTCCTCCTCCTCCTCCAAGCACATACCCGTCTCATTCTTCCAGGGCTGTCATACTTGCTGAAAGTCTCGCTCATACTCCCATCTCTCTCTCCGATCAGCCGACTCGTCTCATCCACTCGAGCATTCACTTCATGTAATTTGTAGTTGCTCCAAGCTACTCATACCTGTCTCATTTTGTCAAGCTCATACTCTTGTCTTGTCCTCTCGAGCTTTTACTCATCTCGTTCCTTTGGATGAGCTCGGACCCTTGAGCTGGTGCTTGTCCTGTTTTTTCGAGCTTGTACCCATCTCAATTCTCATAATCGTCTTGTCCCCTCGAACTCGTACCATCTCATCGCCTCCCCTCGAGCTCATACCCGCCTTGTCACCTCGAGTTCATACCCGTCTTGTCACCTTGAGCTTATATCGATCTTGTCCCCTCGAGCTCATACCCGTCTTGTCCCTTCGAGCTCATACCTGTCTTGTCCCTTCGAGCTCATACCCGTCTTGTCCCTTCGAGCTCATACCCGTCTTGTCCCTTTGAGCTCATAGCTGTCTTGTCCCTCCGAGCTTACCTGTCTCGTCCCCTCGACCTCGTACCCGTCTTGTTCTTTCGACCTCGTAGCTGTCT
>ML179599.1:33951-70908 GCA_004369135.1 Dendrothele bispora CBS 962.96
CCTCAATTGGCTTCAGCTTTCAGTTGCCTCAGTTCTCCCTTTCTTCTCCAAACGACAGTTAATACACCGGTAGATGATTAGTTACAGGCTGAACCGATGTTTTTAGGGCAAAACTGATATCAGAATCAAACTCAGCTCATCAAAATACGTCTAAAAATGATTTTTCCAGATTTTTCCCACGACATTTGGTACCGCCAAAATTTTTGGGTTTTTTGTTACCAATACCGTGTATAAAAATATGATATTTAAATTCAAAACTGACTCAATATGGAGCATTGCTGTCTGAGAAATGCTTCTTGACAGCCCATTTGGCTCTGATAAGCACTCATGAAATGAAATGAACGGTTGATAAAACCCAAATTGTTTCAAGAGGGCATGCATCCAACCGTCTAGCGGCCACCTCTTTTGCATCTTCAAATTTTGGCTTGTCTTCCTCCCAATACCGGTACTTCATCCAACCCCAGTACATTTCGATGGGGTTCAACTCACAATGAAACTTAAAATAATTTCATGCCCTCAGTCAGTAACAAATGTCTCAAGCCGAGAAATTTGGTTCTTGAAGTCGTCCTGTTGACTGAGGAGCCTTACCATGCAATAGTTTTGACTTTCGATTGGGCATACTGGTTTGCATTTTACCAGAAGTTTGATTTTTTGCCGGCTGAACCGATGTTTTTAGGGTAAAACTGATATCAGAATCGAACTCAACTCATCAAAATACGTCTAAAAATGATTTTTCCAGATTTTTCCCACGACATTTTTGGTACCGCCAAATTTTTGGGGTCATAAGGCATCAAAATCACTCCTATCCCCTGAACGGCTCGTCAGATTTGCTTCAAAAAATTATGGGAACACCCTCTCAACAAGATCTTTTGATTTCGCATACCCTTGGAAGCCTAAGAAACAGTCGATAAAATTTGATGTCTTTGATTGTCCGCAGCTGTAGGTGATACGGTCCGTACGGAGAAACTTCCGTATGGAGTTGACATGAGGTATTGGCACAGCCACTTGCGCAAGTCGAGTTTAGTTATAACGAGTCCTCATTTCATTCGGCCTCGTAATCTCCCTTCCAAAAGAATTGTTCCACAATTTCACAGCTCACTCCGAACTCTGATTACTTGTCATTAAGGTCCTACCCGACAGACTTCAACTACGATTCGGGCTTAGGCACTCGGCGCTTAATTTGGACACCTGGATAAGTTTGTAGCAAAGGCCAAAGGATCTGAGTAGCAGATACGGCCTGATGCAGCGGTATGGTAATATAACATCTAAAATTGAAGCACTGGTGATACTACTTTTTTACCATCACTTGAGGTTTCTTTCATAAATTTTCTCATGGTTTAAGTTTTACTGACGAATAGCAGAACCAGATACTAAGCCCAATGTACCAGTCTCCTCCGCCTCTGTACCTTCTAGCTGCCGGTGTGATCTGTTGGATCTTTGATTAGATGCTGCAATTATAATGATGAAGAGTGGATAAATAGCCTATTGTGATATTATAAAAAACCATTAAAATTGCAGCAGATTTAGGTTGAACTTACAGATATTAATGGCATGCCCGAAGCAAAAGCTTGGAACACTAGGCTTTCTCTACCATGAAGCAGGGTCAACACCGTATATATAGTCTGTTATCTCATATCAATATATATATTGACGCATATTCGAAACTCGAAAGATTTACCCAAATAATTGCATAAACCAACCCTGACTGGATTAGAAGTGACAGAAATTTCTGTACTTTGAGTGCAGAAATATGAGTTTTATCAGTCGAAAACTTTCTCATATTTCTGTAATGCCATCTGCGATTCCGCAGTTTAGAAGTGCTAGTACTTACTATTTCTCATAATACGACGACTTACATCATTTTATATACGATTACTGATGTTGCTGCCAAATTTGTAACAAGCAGGGGAACCACCATTAATAAAATATTTGTTTTTGCACCGTAATTTTCCGGGTTCCGGAGAAATTTTTTCGCTGTCAGTCCCGTATCCAGAAAGGTCCCGGCTATTCAGGCATTATAAACATAACATGGTTTGATATTAGTCCATTGACTTACCGCATGAGAGGATCATGCATATACACATTGCAAGTTTAACAAGAGGATTACTTGGGCATAATATCCATGCTCTCCAGGTGACAATCCCATCACTCAAAAGATACTAGAAATTATTTAGTACCACGGTGATGATAAGAAGCTGACACATTACATTCAGTCTATCCATTATGCTCAGGACAATTATCAAGTTATAATGCTTGTGATTAGGGGGGTCTAATTGAAATAGAGAGGAAGGAGGAAGGTTGGTGATTATTTGGAGCACCAGAGAGGTTGTGCTGAAAAATAGAGTGAGGATGGTAACTGTAAACGATCCCACGTGCGGTTTTGATAGAGATAATTTTCCTGTCCTAGTAGATTATAGCCATGTAGCCATGGAAAAGTAAAGACTGAGTACTGAGGCCTAAAACTCACATAAATATTAGTATAGTTGCTATGAACAGTGTGCAATAAACTCCAAAAAACAAGAAGCCAACTGCTGTCTGGAATATTCCAACCCTTAGATTAAAGATATCAAAATTTGAGAGGGGTGATTCTGTGGTTCTTGAAGACATGGTTCCCAAAAGTCCAGTGTGCCCAGCACACACCCGGTTTTAAATGTCCTCGTGGAAACTTTGGACAGGGGGTGAAATGAAGTTAAAATAGACACTCATCATGATAGATCAGAATCATGATACCCACTGCACTGCCAGTCCATCCCGATATCAATCTACCGTTTTAAACTTAGCTATGAAATAAGATCTTTTGCGGTGGAAGTCCCAAATCATTTTCAAGACTCTTGTTCTCAATCTACTGAAACCTAAAAATCGTCGCGTCTTGCGTCCACAACAAGCTGCTTCAATGTTGCTTGTATTGGCATCTATGTATAGCATGCCGCCATGCTAACTCCCTCTTGCCAAAAGGGTAAATCAATCACCGGCTCCCGAGAGCAGTGCAGACTCAGATGATGCATTTTATTTTTGGATTCTTGGATAGCATCCGTCGGAACTTCATAGATCCAACACCACAATCGAAAATACCATGCGCTTCAGCGAGATGAGAATCAAATATCTGTTATATATCTGGGAATATCCAGCGTTAAGATACAAAGGCCTGGCATCTTGAACCTATTTTCAGAAGTAAACAGCGATTTTGACTCACCCTGGCGATGATATTGCGCTTCACTCATCAAACTAAGCCCAATTACATAGATCAGCTTCTCACTCATATGAATGGTATGAGGTTGACAGGCTTTCTTCAATTGCATCCATCATAATGGAAAGTGCCCAGCTCACCTGCGTCGGACTGTTGGTCGAATAAAACATAATTTTTGTAGTAATAGGGCCAATACAATAAAATATGGACCCGTCAACATAAGCAGGAGAGTCAGTGCTATGCTTTTTGAATCATTCTTCCACTTCCTACCTTTGCTGAAAGCTATGTTTGATCTACACTTTCTTCTGTGCCTCACTTTCCTTGATCTTACAAATGTATCTCTTCAAAGTTCATTTCAGATAGAAAGCCGGTTCAAGCTGCAATCCTCCGAGCGCTCATACGGAAAGAACAATGGTGGTGATGGAGAAAGCACGACAAGCTACCAGATAACTTTATCAAAATAGGCCTCCCTCATGGAGATTTCCATTACTTACAGGAACGGCTGTATTCAAGTTGTCTTTCTGGACTGAGTCGTCGTATGCATCGATTGATGATATCCGACACGTCCGCAATCGGATATCCGAGGTCCCTCCATTCCACGCGATGAATAAATGAAACCAACCAACATTACGAGGCCGACTTTAGGAGGACTCGTTCTTACTAAACTCGACTCGCGCAGGTGGCTGTGTCATTTTCTAGATGTATTCTCCATATGGAAAATCACGCAGCTTCCTTATCTTATCATATTCGGTATTTTCCGATACAAGTAACGCGAATGAACATCGTTTAGCATAAGTACTATGTAAACCATTTCAGGGATTTCGACATCTATCTGAGTCCCAATGGTTTACGGCCTCGTTTCTGCCACGCGCAGCGATGGCCTATATCTTTCATGGAAGGACATTTGAACAGACTGGAATTTAAATTACTGAACATTGTACTATTAACATCTGGAAGTAGTATACTGATAATACTTTTTTCACCAATCACTTGAGGTTTCTTTCATGATTTTTCTCTTTATTCGACATTTTTCATGATTCAAGCTGACGAATAGCAGAACCAGATACTAAGCACAATGTACCAGTCTCCTCCTCCTCTGTACTTTCTAGCTGCCTTAATGATGCTGCAATTATAATAATGAATAGTGGATAAATAGCCTATTGTGATATTATAAAAACCATTAAAATCGCAGCAGGTATAGGTTGAACTTACAGATATTATTGGCATGACTGAAATAAAAGTTTGGTATATTACGCTTTCCCTACCATTCAGCAGGGTCAACACCATAAATATAGTCTGTTATTTTAATCAATATATATTGACGCATATTCGAAATTCAGATGATTTACCCAAATAATTGCATAAACCAACCCTGACTGGATTAGAAGTGACAGAAATTTCTGTACTTTAAGTGCAGAAATATGAGTTTTATCAGTCGAAAACTTTCTCATATTTCTGTAATGCCATCTACAATTCTGCAGGTTAGGAGTGCTGGTACTATTTTTCACAATACAACTTACATCATTTTATATACGATTACTGATGTTGCTGCCAAATTTGTAACAAGCAGGGGAACCACCATTAATAAGATACTTGTTTTTGCACCGTAATTTTCCGGGTTTTGGAGATACTTTTTAGCTGTCAGTCCCGTATCCAGAAAGGTCCCGACTATTCAGGTATTATGAACATAACATGGTTTAATATTAGCCCATTGACTTACTACATGAGAGGATCATGCATATACACATTGCAAGTTTAACAAGAGGATTACTTGGACATAATATCCATGCTCTCCAGGTGACAATCCCATCACTCAAAAGATACTAGAAATTATAACGATCAGTACAACGGTGATGATAAGAAAGTGACACATTACATTCAGTCTATTCATTATGGTCGTGGCAATTACTAAATTATAATACTTGCGATTAGGGGGGTCTAATTGTGATAGAGAGGAAGGAGGAAGGTCGGAGATTATGTTGAGCATCAGAGAAGTTACGCTGAGAAATAGTGTGAGGACAGTAACTGTAAGCAATCCCAATTGCGCTTTTGATAAAGACAATTTTCCTGTCCTAACGGATTATAGTCATGTAGCCATGCAAAAGTAAAGATTGAAGCCTAAAAACCACATAAATATCAATATTGTTGCTATGAATAGCGTGCAATAAACTCCAAAAAACAAACAGCCAACTGCTGTCTGGAATATTCCAGACGTTAGAGTAAAGATATCAAAATTTGAGAGGGGTGATTCTGTGGCTCTTGAAGGCATGCTTCTCTAAAGTCCAGTGTGCCCAGCGCACCCGGTTTTAAATGTCCTTGTGGATTGGACAGGCGTTGAAATGAAGTTAAATTCAAGTTAGACACTTATCATGATATATCAGAATCATGATACCCACTGCACTGCAGGTCCATCCCGACATCAATCTTCCGTTTTAAATAAGACCTTTTGCGGTGGAATATATTCCCAAACCATTTTTCAAGACTCTTGTTCTCAATCTACTGAAACCTAAAAATCGTCGCGTCTTGCGTCTACGACAATGTGCTCTACTAAGCCTCTAATCAATGTTGCTGCTTGTATTGGCACCTATGTATAAAATGCCGCCATGCTATTTCCTTGCCAAAAGGGTAAATCAATCAACTGCTCCCGACAGCAGTGTAGACTCAAATGGTGCATTTTATATTTGGATTCTATTTCATAACACCTATACGTAGATTTCCATTGACATGTCTTGGATAGCATCCATCGGAATTTCATAGATCCAACACCACAATCGAAGATACCATGCGCTTCAGCGAGATGAGACTCAAATATCTGTTATATATCTGGGAATACCTAGCGTAATATACAAGGGCCTGGGCATCTTGAACCTGTTTTCAGAAGCAAACAGGGCTTTTGACTCACCCGGGCGATGATATTGCGCTTCACTAATCAAACTAAGCCCAATTACATAGATCAGTTTCTCTTTCATATGAATGGTATGAGGTTGACAGGCGTTCTTCAATTGCACCTATCATAATGGAAAGGGCCCAGCTCACCTGCGTTGGACTGTTGGTCGAATAAAACATAATTTATTGTAGTGACAGGGCCGATACAATAAAATATAGACCCGTCAACATAAGCAGGAGAGTCAGTGCTATGGTTGTTGCTTGAGGGAGTTAACGACCAATCAATTTTTGCTTTTTAGAATCATTCTTCCACTTCCTACCTTTGTTGAAAGCTATGTTTGGTCTACACTTTCTTCTGTGGACCTCCCTCACTTTCTTTGATCTTACAAATGTATCTCTTCATTCAGATAGAAAGCCGGTCCAAGCTGCAAGTACTCCGAGCGTCCATACGAAAAGAACAATGATAGTGATGGAGAAGGCAACGACAAGCTACCAGATAACTTTATCGAAACAGGCCTCCCTCATGGTGACACGATCCTCCATGGCGATTGCCATTACTTACAGGAACGGCTGTATTCAAGTTGTCTTTCCGGACTGAGTCGTCGGATGCATCAATTGATGATATCCGATACGTCCGCAATTGGATATCCGAGGTCCCTCCATTTCACGCGATTAATAAATGAAACCGGTTGGAAGGAAATTCAAACTGGAAAATTTAAATTACAGAACATCGTACTATGATACAGTGCTGCTGACTGACTGAATATTCCGATGAAATCGAATTTCTGATAGTTCAACAGCGTTGCTAGACATAGTGTTAGGCTCCCTCATCCTACCGAGCTTTGTATTTCTATAAACGTAACAGGAGATGACGTTCATGAATACGGCGTAGAATGGAACACAGATGAGGTTATACTGTAACAGGTCGAGTGGAACAGAGATATCCGCGATGCTCGCTACAGTGATCAAAAACGACAACCTATGATTCGATGGTCTGTGTAAACAAAAAAATTTCCGCTTGAATCAAAAGTTTGGGTAATTCGACTTACATGTAATAAAACTGTCCAT
This sequence comes from Dendrothele bispora CBS 962.96, assembly GCA_004369135.1. NCBI lineage: Eukaryota > Fungi > Basidiomycota > Agaricomycetes > Agaricales > Dendrothele > Dendrothele bispora. The sequence continues at coordinate 41,093 of ML179599.1, forward strand.
CTTGAAATAAGGACCTCGCCAGTACAGGAAGGTCTACTCTGCCAAACACAAAGACCCGTGTTTTATGCTGATGGTTACTTGCTCGAGGCAGGATTTCTCCCGGGCACTGCAGAGCGCGAAAGAAACAAAACAGGCGGAGTGATATCGCCAGATAGACTACAGTGTCGAAAACAAGCCCCATTGTGATCGAAGTTATTCCATAGACTGGGCGAAGATCCGCATAGGTGCAATGAGTTTCGGAGGTCTCAAACTCTTGAGACGTTGTAGGCTTAGCAAATAAGAAATCGCCCGCCGAGCATACAAGGACAATGAACCAGAGGGTGGTGAATGTCTTCTGAACTTTAGGAACATCATAAACAATTGAACGGACACGAAGGAGGAACAGGAATGCATGTGAGTTGGTGGAGGTGACAAGCAAAGTATGGCTGGCTATATTGATAACCGAGCAGTTCGGACTAGAACCTGAAGCCAATATCAGTTATGCATATATGTCAACAAAAAGGCTAGCACTTACTCCCAAAATAAACGAGTACAACGCAAAGGTAAGAAAGCGACGCGAGTCTGAAGAGAGAAGAAGGTCATAAGACCCCTATATCACTTCAAGCACGGGTGAATTTCCGTACCGCGACAGGACGTATACGGTTGTGGGTAGTTTGAGTTTATGTCGTGCAATCATTTCATACTCATCAGCCAAGTTGGTTAGGATTTCCCATACAATAACCTGATCGATTGGAGTCAGAGTCGGCTACTGGATGTCGTGCAGAATTAAATTTGAAACATACCGTCAGCGAGCTCGCGAGAACATAAAGAGCTGTTTGTTCGGCTTGCAAGAGTAGAATCGGTAAGTCTGCTGTCATTACTGAGCAAACTTGTAAACAGAGACAGGATCAAGCGAAGTGGTTTAGACATGATCGGCTTTTGAACTGTCACTTTTAAACACACAGATGCTCATAAAATACTTAGTAAAATTCTTATTACAGACTCATAAATGAAATTTTCTGATTATCATTTTTACATGCTTCTTTTCCGGTGTCATCTATCCGTGATGTTTCATAGGAAGGGCAATCCACCATATGTCAGAAACACTAGCGCTGAGTAAATATAGGATGTTAGCAATGGACGCTACCAAGGTATGGATATGGAATGTTGAGCCCTTTAAATTTCCAAGCAATGTCATAAGAAATCACTTGCCAATTGGAGTAGAAATGCTTCCAGACCCGTAAGACTCTGACTATCGATAGGGAAAGTCGGAGGAATCGTCTTTTTTCGCCTCGGTCAGTCACCGATGTGGTCTAATTAATTTTTAAAAAGTATTTTTACAATAGACTAATCGTCTCGGTAAATGACCCAGGTTCGGTGTTAATTCTCTTCCCCAACTTACCTTCTCCATTTCTGTGCTCTGTGCACTATTGACTCTTTGTGAGTCGCTGCTCTGTGCATTTGCCTCCGTGGCCGATCTCCGTGATCATCGCTCCGTGCGCTGGACCTCCGGGCTGTCCACTCCTGCTCCGTGCATCTAGGCCTCCGTGGCCCCTACTGCTCCGTGCATCTAGGCCTTCATGGCCCCGTACATACATGTATATATATTGTGTAACATCCGAGACATTCTCACCTGTAATTCTCTCATAGAACCCTCATGTCGCTTCAGTGACTATTCCATTCTTTTTCACGCTATATTCTTTAAACATCACTTCGTTCACACTGGCTCAACATTGGAGTACTACGTTACAGGTCTTTCGACTTATACTTGCAGTAGAACTTCCCCGGACCGTAATAAAAGCTCGGGCTTCCCCCAATGGGATCTTCAATCACCATTAATTGATACCACTGTACCACGGCATTTTCTATCCATTACCCCACCTCAAACTCGAGTCTCACAGAGCGCAGTTTTTTATTGAAGGACTGTGCTAGTGGAGGGAGGATGCGAGACGATAGTTTGAGCTGCTGACCGGGATCTTGTGATAGCATCTTGTGATGTGTCATGAGTCTCGAGGATACCGGGCCGAGTCTATTTGGAACCTATTACTCACCGCTTTTCAGTCATACCATGAACTAGCCTGCTGGTTGTGGTCATATCCCAATTACGGCGACTATTTCCGAACCCCATTTCGAGATGCTCTTTTATACTTCGTGCCATGTTTGCCGTGGTTATCTTTCTTTCAACGCTTGCTGTCTCCGAGCACTCATCAATAACGACACAAGTACTGTACTATTACGACCTGATGTTCAGCGGGTGTGACCTGTGACACCAAAACTTCGCCGTTCATCCAGTTCAGAACCTTCTTGAGCGGTGTGACAACACCTGAACTAAGGTCAAAAAGGTATATATTTGGACTCAAACCCATTGAAACCATTTATAAATAACAGAAATGCGCCGCAGGCACCAAAAAAATCAAGTTTTTACCCTTTTTGACTAAATTTTGCTCGAAAATTTGCATGTCACAATGGTTCAGAGGCTATTGTGACCCGTGACAGGTTTCAAAAAGTCGAAGTTCAACAGAGGGGCGTGACCTGTGACTGAACATCGGGTCGTAATAGTACAGTATTTTGCCGTATTTTTACAGTGTACCTCACTCCTGAAATAAGGTGGCCGACAAAAACAGTTCGAGGATGGAACTGGACGGCTGGGGGATGTAGATCCGTCAGTCGGGCTTTCGGAACCTGGAGCATGGAGAACTTTGCGGACTACTTACGCATCCAATCATACACTTATATCAAGAGTCGGAGTAATTATATCATTCGCGAGACCATACACTCGATACCCTTGCTGTCAACGCCGATTTGTCGCATATACTTGTCGTTCTTTGACAATAGTAGCTGCACCTATCGTATATATTACAACTACTTCAACGAGTACCGACGTACACAGATGGTTTCTTGGGACTTATTTTTTGATTTGGTGATTTGTGAAGGATTAAAATTCAGGAGATTGTGCGAGGGGATTATTTGTGCCATCATGTGGGTGTTTTTCAGAGAACTTGGATTTAATGGGGGGAGACACTGTCTCTCTTGTCTATTTCACGTGCAGTTCGACCGGGTTGTGTTACGTGGATCTGTTTATGCTTTGGATTTATCATTGTTAGAGGAAGATTCACACCGAGGTCCTGATCCGTCTCCCCTGTCTTTTTATGCATCGGAGCTCCAGTGACTTGGATTACATTTTGGCGGGCGACTTTTTCGTTGGTGTGGATATTTTTAGGGAGACTCGCACTAGCACTTTCTGCCGGATTTTTGTTGGTGTGGATTTTTTCTGTGGATGTTTTTAGAGACTCGCACTAGCACTTTCTCCCGGATTTTCGATGGTGTGGATATCTCTTGTGGATGTTTTTAGGGAGGGTCGCACTGGCACTTTCTCCTGGGTCTCTTTCGTGTGGATTCCCAGCGATTTAGACTAGTTTTTTGGTGATGTGTGTAAAGATGTGTTGGATATGTATATGTGGATGTTTTACTCTAACATTGCTTTGAGCTTGTCTTGTCATCTCATTCCCTTGGGCTAGAATTCTCTCCTTGTTTTCGAACTCATCGCTTTGGGCCAGTCTCACTGGCGTCACTTCGGACTAGCTCTTACTTGTCTTTTTGTCCCCATCTTCCACTTGGGCTCATCTCTCATTTCAAGTCATTGCTTCAGCCTTGTCTTATCACTCCGGACCACTCCCGAATAATCATTTTTTTTTGAGCTCACCTTGTTGTTTCAAACTCATTGCTTTGGGATCATCTTATCCTTGAGGCTCAACTCATTTTCTTTGGGGGCTTGGCTCATCACTTTGCCTCCATACATATCACTTGGGGCTAGACTCTTCATTTTAGGCTTATCTCATTACTTTGAGCCTGACTTATCTATCGCTTGGGGCTCGACTCATTGTTTTTTGTCTCATCGCTTCGGCTTCATACTTACCGCTTTGGGCTCAACTTTTTGTTTTGGGCGTCTCTCATGGCCGTGAGCTTGACTTATTGCTTGGGCCTCGACTCATCGCGTTGAGCTGGAATTACCGCTTCAACTCATCGGCTTCATTATCACTTCAAGCTCGACTCTTTGTTTTGGGCATATCTCATCACTGGGAGCTTGACTTATTTCTTGGGCCTCGACTCATCGCGTTGAGCTGGAATTAACGCTTCAACTCATCGGCTTCATGACTCTTTGTTTTGGGCGTATCTCATCACCGGGAGCTTGACTTATTGCTTGGGCCTCGACTCATCATTTTGAGCTTGAAATACCGCTTCAACTCATCGGCTTCATACTTACACCTTCGGGCTCGACTCTTTGTTTTGGGCGTGTCTCATTGCTGCCTTCGAGAGCCTCGACTCATCGTTTTGAGCTTGCTTGAAATACTGCTTCAACTCATTGGCTTCATACTTACACCTTCGGGCTCGATTCTTTGTTTTGGGTGTATCTCATTGCTGCCTTCAAGCCTGGTTTCTTAAAAAAAAAAAAAAAAAAAATCTAGGAGGTGCTGCCGACGTTGGGGCACCTCTGCTCCGTGTTCACCTCTCAACCGCTCAACCCCACAGGCCTTCGAGCCTTGTTTCTAAATAATCCTGGAGGTGCTGCTAACGTTAGAGCGCTTTCATATCACACAGTGCTGCTGAGTTCAGAGCACCATGTATGGGCTCCATGCCCACCTCTCAACGCTCTGTGCGCAGGACCCCCGGGCTGTCCATTCTAGCCTCCATGGCTCGATCCTTGGGATCATGGTCTCCGCGACCCCGCTGGTCTCCGTGACCGGTCTCTATAACCCCTCTGATCCTGGTGACCCTTTTTACACTCAGGCTCCTCTATCTCCTCTTTTGGTCATTGGTTTCATGCTCTGGGCTCACATCATGCCTCTGGGCCTCATGCAACTGAGCTTGTTTCACCATTAATTCTGTTTCTTTCATAATCGAAAACATTTCAAAAGTAATTCAATTCTTCTTATCTTTGCATCTTTGCAGGCTTTGCTCATGGTTCTGTCATGAATCTTCAAGTTTTTTCCTTTGACACCTAACTTTGTCACGGGACATGCCTCATCCCTTTTCAATCATGCTTTTGTTTTGGGCTCATTTCATACCCCTTTTTGGTATGCATTGCCATTGATTTCAATATTTCACTTGTCATGTTTTGGCCCTTTTAACGTCATATTTATTCCATGGCAAATTTTTCTTGCGCTTCATTTCCCTGCAGTTTTTTCCACAATGTCTGCCTCAAATTTTTTAGTAATGACCACCTGATGGTTTGTTTAATGATTTTGAGTATCCTTTTGATATCATACTCAATTGTTCCTTGTGGGTGTTTCGTTTTAACATGGCTTTATCTTTCTTGGTTCTTTTAACACTCACTTGCAATGACTGTGTTATGCTATTTTTCCTTGATACGTGTTGTCGTGCACATTGTCTGTTTAATGTACCCTGCTTACATGGTAAAGCTCCTCATATGGCCAAGTATGGTTGCTGAACTGGAGTGCTATGCTCTTTTGTTCTAAGCCGAGATCCTTTTCACTTTTTGGTGATGACTCAAAATGTTTTCAATCTTTTGTAGAGATTTATTCTTCGGAGTTTGGAGGTGACTTTGGGATTCATCGGCCCATTGATTTTTCTTTTGGGGTATCCCTACGGTTTTCCAATAACTACAGTTTCACAAGTTTCCTACGGACTGTTTCATTTGGTGGTGATCGTGCTTTCTGTCACCGTCACATTCATAACAACTGGGGCAATTATTTCTGATAACATCTATTTTTCGTTCAATGCTTTCATTCACATTAGTTGTTTCCGATGATTCACTGGATTCAAATTTTCGCAATCGCATCAATGTAATCCTTTCTAATGCATTGCCGTCATGCGAGATCTATCTTCACATTTTTAACGGCCTCATTGTCCCTAGGTGTTGTCCGAATCTCCCATTCTTTTTCAGGTTTTCTTGATATGATTGTGAGGGGCACTTGTGGGCATCTCCTCAATACGAGAATCTTTGTCATTTTCCATCTTCCATTAACACCCCTCTTCTCATTCGCCTTCAACTCTACATCTATTTCTCATTATTTTTCTTTTTCCATAGGCTCCATAGCCATACCGAGTCTCAGCCAAATTTATCCCAGGTGGCGTCGCTGAGATCAGGGAATGAAATTTTCTGATTATCATTTTTACATGCTTCTTTTCCGGTGTCATCTATCCGTGATGTTTCATAGGAAGGGCAATCCACCATATGTCAGAAACACTAGCGCTGAGTAAATATAGGATGTTAGCAATGGACGCTACCAAGGTATGGATATGGAATGTTGAGCCCTTTAAATTTCCAAGCAATGTCATAAGAAATCACTTGCCAATTGGAGTAGAAATGCTTCCAGACCCGTAAGACTCTGACTATCGATAGGGAAAGTCGGAGGAATCGTCTTTTTTCGCCTCGGTCAGTCACCGATGTGGTCTAACCACCCTAAATTTGCCAAGACCTTCATTACTAATTGGCCATCGGAAACTGCGGCTTCTATACACCGGGCACCCGAGTGCGGTCCTTGGATCAAAAGTCTCGATCCTCGGCCCGGCAAGTCGATGAAACCCATTCCAGGCCGAGTACTTGCCACGCTTGCGGTGGCCCACTTCACTTCATAGGTGTGAGACTGAAAGACATAAGATCTGAAATCTGAACGCAAGCTTTGGAAGTGACACATTGCGAGGTAGAGGAAAGCTCTTAGCCGAGTCCGTCACCGATGTGGTATTTGGATCGGAAGGCTTCGACTTCCTTTGCCTGTTTCTGAAAAACAAAGGCCGTCCGGAATCCGGATCGTTCCTGCAGTAGGTGGCTTTGTCGAAATCGTGCCATCCCCATTTGGACTTCAAACACGGAAGTTTCCACGCAGCGATGGCTCATTTCAATTTTTCAACTTTATCTATAGGGCTCGGTCTTGGGCTACGCCGCAGAGGCTTTTAGGTCCCGGTTAGGATTGTATGTGTAAACTCGAGTAAACACGCGCGTTGAGAAAATTAAAAGTGTACTTAATAACACAAGTTGTGACAAGTTCTTTTGGCCACTACTAGTCACGCCAAACTGATCCAACATCGAACGTGAGGACTCGAGTATCATCAGATGAACGAAAATAATAAATTAGTATATTTCCGGCGACATTGAGATGAAGAATTTGGATTTTATGATAAATTGAATTTCACATCGGAATGCAATGAGCGACTACTAAGAACGCGTTGATTCAACTGAGTTAAATGAGCCTTCGAATTGGAATTGTATATCAACAGTACTCATGCGTTTGTGTCGCCACTAGTAGTTGGAACAGCGTATTGCCTACACACAAAGGGAACAGCACGTTAAGAATGGGATACCTGAATCTAAGCACAATAACACTCACGTCCAGACGACTTCGGATGTGACTGAGACCATGTAAGGCTCGTAATCGACCAGAGAAGGTCTGATTTTGGTTGCAGTAACGACATGGGCTTCATTCCTTGCGGCTCGCCTGCCCCTCTTTTGAGCCTGAGATAGTCTTTGATAAGTAAAACAAGTTACAGGGATTGAGAAAATAGACCGACAACAGAGGCGTTGGCGCTAGCAGCGAAAAAAGCCATAAGAACGAGAGAGAACTTCATGTTCAGAAGTTTGGGAGTGAATCTATGGATTGGGTAGAGAATGAGACGAAGTTCTTGAGAATCTCTCGTTTTAAATTCAAATCCTTTATTAGCAAGCTCCCGGGACGTTTGGTTCTGTTTGGATTTTACCGAACTTTTTCGAGGATCGGGGGAAGAAAAAGAATTATCGAGTTCACATTTCACACCTGGCCGTACACAGTATTATTCGCGAACGATTATTTGCATCGTAAGTAGGTGCGTTCACTCGGACTGCGTACGGACTCGTCACTCGGAATACCTCGGTTAACAAAAGTAAATCACTTCGGAGGAGTCGATAAAAACCAGACGGTGGCAAGATGCTTGTTCAATGTATCGAGAGATTAGCCGCACCCAACCTCTGTTCAACTAGTCATCATGGAACTCGGATATATTGGTCAAAGGGAAGTGGTAAGCATACTGCACACTTCATCGCCGAAAAATTTACTGCAAAAATTGAGTGAGAGAGTGCTAAATAACGTACGACGCGTCACTCGATATACACACGCAGAGAATGTCTTCTTTAGTCTTCATGATATCCATCGAGAATTCGGACTACTGTCGCTGGACATGATGCTGTGAGCATCGGTCATGGTTCAGGGATGCTGTACCCTTTATTTGCCTTCCGTTCTCTAAATACCTCAACCACGTCGATACTACCACGGGGGGCCTTGTGATATTGAGGAGCTCGAGAAGGAAAAATCCTCCAACATATTAAATTTTCGAGCGACTTGCTAAAAGAATACCGGGTTTCTTAACTGACATAAACATCTAACACGAGAGCCATTGTTGATCACAGTGAATAGTTCGACTAAATCTTTCTTTTACGAACATCTACACCCCTCTGGCTTCGAAAGGAAAAGGGTAAACTTCGTTTAGTTTCGGCGATGTCAATCAGTTAATCGTAAGAGGCAATTTAGCCAGAGAACGGGGCTCTAACTAATTTATCTCGGTGTACGAAACCCGGGACGAAAAACGTTAGTCTAAAAAGAAGCATGCAGGCTTGCGAGGAATCCCGTTGTATTTAGGCGTCGATTGATTCACAGCTCCCGTTGGGTGCATCGAATGTTTCGGTATCACGTAGCAATACTGAAATTCTGCGAATGTCGGAACTTTCAGGGCAATTTTTACCGAGAGATGTCTATACACTACTCACTATAAAAGACTCTGAAGGGCACAGTTATTGAAAATCAGAGTCTTGGATTTCTTTGCTCTCGTTTTATGATGGCTTTTCACTCGTTCATCTCGTTCCTTCTTCTTGCCCTTGCCTGTCGTTCGTCTACGGCTCAAATGATTGGACCAGTGACGGATCTCGTCATTTCGGCAGCAGAGGTGTCCCCAGATGGCTTTTCTCGTACGGCTATCTTGCTGGAGGAACAGTGATTGGTCCTGTTATCAGAGGAAACAAGGTCAGTCATTTCACCTTAAGACCAAAGAGGGTTCAACTTTGTGACTGATTGATTTTTCCAAAAGGGGGACAATTTCCAGATCAACGTCATTAACCAACTCGAAGATGATACGATGTTGAAGAGCACTTCGATAGTAAGTGTATCCTTCAAGGTCTTTCGGAATATCACACACTAAAAGACGCTTAAATTCCAAAATCCAGCATTGGCATGGCCTCTTTCAGGCTGGAACCAACTGGGCTGACGGACCCGCCTTTATCAACCAGTGCCCGATCGCTACTGGCAATTCATTCCTGTATAACTTCAATGTTCCGAATCAAGCGGGAATCTTCTGGTATCATTCCCATCTCTGTATGTTAGCTTGATTACATTCTTGACTAGTTGGGTTCCTGACAAACCTGTTCCGATTAGTGACTCAGTACTGTGACGGTCTTCGGGGTGCTATGGTCATATTTGACCCTAATGACCCGTACGCAGACCTTTACGATGTTGACGATGGTGAATGGTGTTCTCTAGGTCCTGATCATTACTCACATTTCCGACTCTCTAGAAAACACGGTCATCACACTCGCAGACTGGTACCACGAGAAAGCTGAGACATTGACCTTTCCGTATGGCACTTTTGGTTCAGGCTATGTTGTATACTAATTGGCCTTGGTACAGAGCCCAAGATGCGACCCTCATTAATGGCCGGGGGCGTTTCGACGGTGGAAATGCGACCCAGCTCTCGGTGATCAGCGTGGAACAGGGAAAGAGGTAGAAGTTTGACTCTTCGATATTCGGATGAGATGTACTAACTAAACCTCAAGATATCGTATGCGAATGGTCAATATCGCTTGTGACTCCAACTTTGTCTTCAAGATTGATAGTCATACTATGTATGATCTCCAACTTTTTTCATGTTATATTCTTATTACATGGTGGACAGGACTATTATTGAGGCCGATGGTGTAAACCACGAACAACTCGAAGTTGACTCAATTCAAATTTTCGCCGGTCAAAGATATTCTTTCATTGTAAGTACGATTTAGTACCAGCACATGATTAATTCTTTTACTAACTTCTAACCTTACCTTAGCTGAATGCTAACCAGGACGTTGACAATTATTGTAATTTCAAGTCTTTATTTTGATTTCACCCTGATGACTAACATATTTCGTACCAGGGATTCGTGCTAATCCTAGCACTGGAACAAGCGGATATAGCGGAGGGATCAACTCTGCCATCCTCCGATACATTGGCGCAGATGAAGATTCTGAACCGGAATCTTCTGAAGATGACAGCGCTGACCCCTTGGTTGAATTTAACCTTGTGGTATGTTTGTATTGCTGACTCGGAAGTCAAAGTTGGTACTGATATTTTGGTAAGCCTCTGGAGAACCCAGGTGCACCAGGTGAACCCAAAGTTGGAGGGGTAGATGTTGCCATAAACTTGGCATTTACCTTTGTCAGTCACGATTCTAAGTCTCCCTGAGCCCCTCCTGACTTGTGTGATTTATAGGATGGAAGCTTCCAAGTGAACGGAGCAAAATTCACACCGCCCTCGGTTCCTGTCCTCCTGCAGATTCTCAGTGGAGCTCAGACTGCTGATAGCCTACTACCTGAAGGGTCTGTGTACCCTCTCCCTTTGAATTCCACTATTGAATTGTCGATGCCCGCTGGTGTAGCTGGCTGTCCTGTATGTTTCTACTCTTCATCCCTCAATCTCATCAAATTTAATTATACTATTTAGCATCCCTTTCATCTTCACGGTCACACCTTTGATGTTGTCCGAAGTGCCGGCAGCAGCACTTACAACTATGTCAACCCTCCTCGTCGTGATGTCGTTTCTATCGGTAGCAGTGGCGACAATGTCACCATTCGCTTTGTCACAGACAACGCTGGCCCTTGGTTTCTGCACTGTCATATCGACTGGCATCTTGAAGCGTAAGTTCGATGTTGAGTATACCGGTATTTCTTTTTTGAGTTGACATTTTACCTGAAGCGGTCTCGCTGTCGTCTTTGCTGAAGGCACCGACTCGTGGAGTTCGCTCATCAGGCCTATGGGTTCGTTGTTTTGTCCCTGTCGATCGTGCTGGCTCTGACAGTTTTATGTAGATGAATGGGATCAGCTCTGTCCGATTTACAATAATTTGGATGAAAGCGATCTTTGAGCACTCTATGATTTTTTTTTGTTGATAATTATACGTATATATATTCAGATATGGTCTTGGCGTCTCGCACTTGCTTTCGATTCATCACTGAGTCACATAAACATAATATTTATTGTGAAACGTATCATAAAATAACTACATATCATTTGAATTAGACCGCATCTGCAACGGGAAAAATGACGGCCCCGTTAATAAAAATGAAAATGGGGCTATATAAAAACAGAAATGGGGCTAAAGAAAAATGAAAAGTGGGACTACAGATAAAAAGTAAAAACGTACATTTGCTTGACTCATATGTCTTATGTAGACATGTATACCCTGACTTAAAAATGGATACCCCAGAACTCATCGCGTTCTATACTGCGAATGAAACTCCTTTGTTGGCTCGACGGTGCCCTGCAATATCTGGTTTGGGACCCCACCGGACTAATCGGCGCACATATTTGTTGTTGGAGCGTAAGTGGAACCAGACGTTTCTAAGCTACAAACGGGACGTTTCTTATTTAAAAACAAAATGTTTCTAAGCTCAGAACAAAAGTCATTTTTCCCGTTGCAGATGCGGTCTATTCTCACACACCTGAATTGGACACAACAATTTGGAGCCTGACAACCTGGCGCCCCGGCATAATCTGATCGGTTTTTAATGCCTCATACCTGTCGCGTGAACCAACGGCCCTATTCCTTCATGATGTATCGCACTGTATAAAAACCTGGCCAAAGTTTTTAGTGTCTTCTGGGTACCAACGTAATATCTCGATTCAACTGCAGCAGGACACCGTTTGATTGAACTACATTGAGCGTTACCAGAAAGTCATGTCCATCTGGTTCTTACTATTTGCTTTATGATTCTTGTCTATGTGGGAAAGGTACCGAATATCGTAACGACACGCACTCAACCAATGCGCAATGGTGTGTAGCAAAATTGATACTTCAAGGAACACTTTGACAGAATTTCTATATCGAGAAGTCACTTACGGCATAGACTCAAAGCTTGGAAGCAGTGGGACCTACAGGGACCTCCATGTCCTAACCCGAAACATCCGCATAAACGCTCAGCTTTTGTCCATTGAAGACGGACGATCCTACTCCGATAATAAACGCATTTTGATACCAGCATTCATGCTCTGAAAGTAAGTGCCCATATTCCTTTGTTTCGACAAGGGTAACGTTCAGATAAAAACTATTCTTCTATTCTCCAAAATTTATCCATGACTATTTTTACCATGATTATTAGGATTTTGAGATCCTAACCAAAGAAAGGTTTACCCTTATCCGATCATATTCTAAGCTGCCCCACTACATCGTTCTGACAGTTAAAGCAATTACACGTCGATTATTGCTTCGGGTAATCGATGTTACTAATCAAGGACAGTTGAAACTGGGGCTTATGGGTCCCTATGTTAATGCGATTGACAGATATTTCTAACCAACTCTTTTGAATAAGATTGAACACCGCTGAGCTTTCTTTGTTAAAAAGAAATACATAATGTGGAGAACTCGGGCACGGAGAACGGAGCGCCTGAAGCTAAGAGAGTGCTATCGTCTCAAAAGTGGGTTTTGTATATTCGATTGTCTACAAGAAAACGATCCGGAGAGCAAGGATACGGCAGGTTTTAAAAGCTGGGTTCTTGTAGTAGACATATCTCAAGCTAGCTGCTTGTGTCTGCGCAATCTCTTTCACTCCTAGCGTCTTGGTTTGTATATTCATCTCTGTGTCTGTTCAAAAATGTTGACCTGACTTTTTCTTGTAGAAAAATCGTCATCTATTCCATCGATTCTTGATTCTTTCTTATATCAAAGCCCACGTCGATACTAATTCAGGTGTGAAATACTCAGTTTTCTTTTGTCTCTTTGAATTTCGTTCATATATTCAAACTTGATTTAGGCAAAGTAGTCTACCATGAGCTCCAACATTCTTCAAACCTACCTTTTGGAACAAAAGAAGGCGATTGAACGATACGAATACGCTCGTAATGAGCTCTATCAGTTCCAACGAAGTGGACAATACTCAAGAGAAGGAGAGGCTACGCGAATGGCAAATATTGCTCAACTAGAGCAAGCGTGTTTGGCAGCCGGAAGGAAGGTGGAAGAGGTAAAGGCAAGAATGCAGGGAGGATCTAGATAGTGGGTGGTTTTTCTGTTTTTTTGGTGTAGTAATCTACGCGAGTTAATCGATCCAACCTCAATGGTTCATAAATGAACGATAAATGTGGTCTATGCAAAGATTGATTCTCTGAAGTAGAAACTGTGATAACACGTCGTGGTTCGAGAAAAGTATATACTCGCAATGATGGAGCCAAAGTAGATTTAAGTCGCACTGAGATCATCAATGAGAGAAATCCGCTCAAAATCTGAACAAATCTCAGATTCCATTGATTGTGATATCTTTTGCAAAGAAAAGACCAACGCTGATTAGCTATAGGTTATAAAGACATTCAAGTTATAAAGTTATTCAAGCAAATTGAAGGTCACTGTGTCAGACTGGCTACTTTACACGAATTTAACAATTCCCGCTACCTTAAGTAGTGGGTCTTATCGTGCATTTACACCAAATTGCATGTTTGCGATCATTTGGCAGAGAAATGGATTTTCGGGTTCCGGCCTGTTTCTTCACATAAAACCAAAGCCAGCCACGGCCCGGTTCACCTCTGTGACTGACGCTTACATATGAGAAGGAACATCTCCTGTTCCATTAAATTTACTACATTGTCGCCCACTCCTAACATGTCCATTCTCACCATCCGTAACATCCCCATAACCCGCTTTCACTGTGACTTCCGACTCACCAATACTGTCTTATCTTTGGCCTTTGCGCAACAACATAATCTCAAGGACAATCATGATCATTGATGATCCCCGAGTCCCTGTCACTACCCGAGTCAGTCCATCAAAAGCCCTTATATGCACGATCCAGCCGCTTTCAAGTCAATACTGTCCACAGGGATCTCAGTTGATTCTGGGTTCTGACATTCAAGAAGCTTTCATCACTGCGTCTTAACCCGCCTTACCTCAGGTTCTCCAACACTTTACATGTCAAACAATGACACACCCACAACCTGTAGCCTTTGCACGTAGAGTAATCATTCCAAGTTTTGTATTAGCTTCTGTTTCTGAATGAAGAATACTTTATGTTCAGATTGGCATACAGAAAGTTAAGAAATTGTTAAGGTAGCGGGTAGTGCCGCGCTAGCAGGACATACACCGGTTATATAGTTTTCGAGGCAGACTGTAAAGGACGAATTACGAGGCCGGAGCCTTTCACGAAGTCTTTAGCAACTTTTCGCCTCGGTCGGTCATTGATGTGATCTTGCTTGGACCGGAATGTTTGGATCAGAAACACCTGAACAGTTGATGGGCCCATTCCAGAATACAGGCCCCGTACTTGGCCCATAAAAAGTTGACGATTACTTTTGCTAGCAATTGTAATGATTTTTTGAATTGAATACTTATTTATAACGTACTTACATGGATGAGGCCCGACCGTCACCCGACCCTAAACTCTGACCTGCTCCATTCCCAGGGTGTAAAAAAAGAGACCATACCGGGCGGCATGTTGACAAATCACAATTTCCGTTTGATTACCGTTACGGTTGCCCACGGGGACAAGGTCAAGTTTTACTTCGGATGATGTCTTTTAGGTAAGCAAAAGATATCGTCAACTTTTTACCGAACAGGCCTTTATGACGTCGGTCACTGCGTGAGAAATGTCTATCACGCAATATGATTCTCTCCGATTTACTTTTGCTTTGAATTCGAAAGATCGACATGCTTCCGAAAGAAGTCTGAGTTGGGGCAGGAAATCCAATGGTTCACGGAAGTTGGAGCGGTCGGATAGACTAGACCCATACATTCTTGGAAGCATATGACATGGTGAGTTATTTCATAAGTTCTCGATACTGTATAAGTGCTCTAGCCTCTCGGCGGACGTGGCGGTTGAGCTCCGCTGACCTCCTGGTTTTAAGGCTATCCTCGTTACCGATCGGAAGTCTTGAATGAAATTTCTTTCATGTGTTTACGAGGCACGGTATATTTCACATCGATTTGGACGACGAGTCCCTGTTTTGTGAAAGGAGTTATGTGAGACAGGGTGTTGACGGTTGCGGAAGAAAGTCTCGAATCATGCCATAAAAGCGTCGACATCACGGAGACTGCCCCTTCACACCTCCTCATTATCGAGTAGCTCAAACTCCCGTCAGACAGACACAGTAACAACCATCCATCATTCCCTCATGTCGATGATGAACGCTCTCGTCTACCGTGGCCCAGGCCAAGTCGTCGTCGAACAACGCCCAAAGCCTATCATTCAGTCCCCCACAGACGCCATCGTGCGTATGCAAAAAACCACGATTTGCGGTATGTCCATACACTTCAAACAACCCCTTTTCTCTCCCCCTTGTCTTCGTTCTAATCAAAGCTATCTTCTGCTTTGGTATCCAGGGACCGATCTCCACATCCTCAATGGCGACGTCCCTACCTGCCCCAACGGTCGTATCCTCGGTCATGAAGGCGTCGGAATCGTCGAATCCGTAGGGAGCTCCGTAGCGTCTTTCAAACCAGGCGACGAAGTCATCATAGCTTGTATCACCTCATGCGCGACGTGTGAGTTTTGTCGTCGTGGTATGCCTTCGCATTGTAAAGAAGGTGGATGGACGCTTGGACATACGATCGATGGGACTCAGGCGGAGTATGTCAGGATTCCTCATGCGCAGTCGAGTTTGCATTCTGCGAATGTCAAAGGGGTGAACAAGGAGGTTTTGGTGATGATTAGTGACGCTTTACCCACTGGCTTTGAGTGCGGGACGGTGAACGGGAATATTCAGCCTGGTTCGACGGTTGCGGTTATAGGTGAGGTTTCTTTTTTTTCGGATTGCCTACTAATTCGTGATCCTGAACATGTTGCTTCGCGCTTCAGGTGGAGGTCCAGTAGGCTTATCTGCGCTTTTAACCGCTCAATTCTATTCCCCATCTACGTTAATCATGATCGATCTCGATGAGAATCGGTTAGCGACAGCTAAATCTCTAGGAGCAACTCATTCGATCAAATCCGGACCTGATACAGTCGAAGCCGTGATGGAAATCACCGAAGGAAGAGGAGTAGATACGGTCGTGGAAGCAGTAGGGATTCCAAAGACGTTTGAGCTTTGTCAGGAGATCGTCGCTGTCGGAGGGACGATTGCGAATCTTGGTGTTCATGGGACGAAGGCGGATATTCATTTGGAGAAACTTTGGAGTATGAATTTGAGTGAGTCTATTTTTATGGTTGTTTGTCACGCAGTAACTTTCTTTTCTGTCTTTTCTGTCTCGTTCTCTTGTTCTGAACCGATTCTGATTACCTTGTACCCGTCATGTCTACCCAACAGCTATCCGCACTCGCCTCGTGGACGCCGTCACAATTCCTCGACTTATTAAAATCGTAGAAGCCGGTCGGATTGATCCTCAAGTCCTCATCACACATCCGTTCAAGTTTAGTGATATTTCCCAAGCGTATAGCACGTTTGGAGCTGCTGCTCAGAACAATTTGCTTAAAGTCGTGATTAACTTTGATTAAGTTTTTATCTTTTTTTTTTTTCGTTGGGCGGACGTTAGCGTTGAAAAACTCGAGGGTTTTTTTTTTTCATCTCTTACTTGAATGTGATGATCTCTTGTTTTATTGTACGATTTTCTTTCTGAGTTTGATTAGTTGTATGTACTTGTTGCTTACGCCTTTGCAGATTGGCTTAATGCAATGTCCAATTAATTGACGTTTGGCGCTTCAGTGGTCCATGTTGCGCTTTCGAACGCGAGATGAAATTCCAGCTTGGTGGTGTCGAGTTGTCATGGTAAAGGCCTTATCGAGTTGCAAAAAAAATATTAAACTAGTTAAGCTCTCTTACTTACTCATTAACACTTTGATCGCCCCCTCCCTCCCTTCGAGTGCAGACCCCTCTTGAGAGCGGATGACAGTGTATCTTTGTACCATCCCTTCTAGTGGATTTGAAGCTTTTTTGTTCCAAACTCAAGTTCTACATGGTACTGTACTTTCCCATCATCACAAAGTTTGAACCGTATACCGGTTTCATAGGAAAGAGATGATCGAATCCTTCACTTTTGCTTATTTGTGAGTTCGGGAACCTCATGTTTATACATGCCTTGCTGCTCAAATGTGTTATAGAGGGATTTTAGCTTTAGACCAAAGGGGTGACGGACTACTTTGGTTGACATTGTTCGATGTTCTCCCGTGGGGGTGGGTCCGCCACTTTGACTGCGGGAGAAGTGATTTTCTTTTTTTGGAAAACACACGAGGTTGGGTCAGGACTGAGGAGAGTGACGTAGACCACGTTGATTTTTTCAGTGGATGAACGGGAAGGGTCGATCGTTCGTCCCCCTTATTCTCCTCATCAATGAAGGTCTGGGTCCTCTTTCTGTTTTCTAAGTCACGAGAGACGAATTGGAAACAGGGAAAAACTTTCAAAGACACGAAGAAAGTATATCTATCACAGTCAACGACCAAACCTGTCTCGGGTTTATACGAACAGGTTTTAGTCTAAGTCTGTCCAGTTTTGCGAAACGCAGTCAATGACATCAACGTCAATCAACAAAAAGAAACATCCGGATTCATGTTAACAGACCAACCATGCGGCTCATAACAGTGCGATGTTCATGAGCTATTTCTTTCGATGCACGCACATGATTTTGACAAATCCTTCGCAGCAGCAGAGTGACGGAGTCGGACCGTGAAGGGTTTTATTACTCCGAATCAGATCGTGAAGAATCGGAACCTGTCCCATGAACTTACCCATAACTTGAGGACGTGAACGTTCCAAGCCATTTATAAAATAAGGGTTTAGGGGTCAGGACTTAGTTTTGGCACTTCAGCGCTCTAGCAGCTCGAGTTGGGGCAACATACTTATTAGTATTTACTCAGGGTATAGGATACTTCCACAAGAAAAGAAGAAAAAAACAAACCATACGACCATTCCCTCTGTCAGGTAGACGTGATTGTAGGATCAAAACACGAGAGCAAGTTGTTCACAATTGGATCGACAAAAGTGAAGGAGGGGGACGATAGGGGCAAGAAGAAAAATCCTTACAGCTAGTACCGATGGAGTGGGTGACAATCAATAAGAAGTCATGATCTTTTTGACGGAAAAAACAGAGTTCTCTTGTTTTGAACATTTAGGCGGATAATTTTGAATTTCTGTGGATGCTCTAAATTAGGTAGAAAGAATTGGAAAGTGTATCGAAATTCCCGCTACCTTAGGTAGTGGGTCTTATCGTGCAGTCACACCAAATTGCATGTCTCCGATTATTTGGGCAGATAAATACATTTTTGGTCCCTCGGTCCGTTGTACCTGTGAAATTGCAGCCCGGCGGAACGCGCTACACCGGTTACTTGAATAAGTCTCGTTTGTTTAGGGCGTCCTGGTTTTTAAGATGCAGTGTTAAGATGCACATCTTAAATGCATCTTAAATTCGATTGTGGATGTGCAAAATGCATCTTCAAGTGGCTGTGTAATACCTTTATTAATACTGTATTAATACTGTACGAGTTCTCAACAAATGCTCATGGGTCATGGGCCCTTTGAGAATAACAACAAGTCACTGTGATAACACTGTCATGATGCCAATTATTGCACTGAAAATCTCTGAAAATCGTAAGTTTTCAACAAGTTTATTAAACATTTTCTCTTGTCACACTGTCCCAGGCCAAATTATCAAGCGAAAACTTTGTTGACATGGTCACAAGTCACAGCCCATATCAAAACGGTACAGCGCTACAAGGTTTTGGCAAGTCTTGAAATTATTTGGACTATAGAAAGTAGGATCTATTAAGAATATACGACAAAATAGTGAATGCCAAGTGTGTATCTAAAGCAATTATCAATTCTGGTGGATACACAAAATAATTCAGTAGTCTGATGTATATTAATATGTTCAGAGACATGGTCACCTTTTTGATTATCCATCATTCTGTGTTATGTCGATATTTTTTACTGCTTGAAATACTTCACTATCATCAATTTCATTAGAATTCTTTGAATAAACATTTGAGTGTCTTGGGTGTGTTTTACAAGGATTTCATCATATCTTGGAATATTCTAGATGCACCTTGACACGCCTTGAAAGCATCTTAAAAGCATCTTAAGTGCATCTTAAAGCATCTTGAGGGCATCTTAAAGCATCTTAAGTGCATCTTAAAGCATCTCGAGGGCATCTTAAAGTGCACATCTTAAGTGCACATTTCAATTGCATCTTCAGTCCATTTTGGCACATCTTAAATACAATTTCAATGCATTGGCAAATTCAAACTACTTTTTTGTTATATACACAAAGTTGTTCAGAAATATCAATTCAAACCCTATGTAACCTTCTTCTTTTAACCAAGACCTCCCTGGAAACCTTCTCAATAAACTGTTTAAAGTTCATCTTTCTCTTTTGTCCCTTTGAAATAGGCTGTGGATTTGGTCACTCAGTGGGCCTTGTTTCATTGTATTTGGTAAATGCATTGAGCGGCCGGATTTTCGCCTTCCAAACCGACTCAACGGCATGGTCAAAAAATCTGAAATTCGGTACAGAGGACAGTCAAACAATATAGATTATGTATATGTAATTATTTCAATATTCACGAAGTTTTTTCACAGAAAAACATAGTTGAAAATGGAAAACACATGAATTATACTTTATCCGAAAGACTCATTTTGCGAGCTTCTCTAGAATCATTTTTTACATTGGGATAGGGTAGGAACAATGTCTGATAACCATCAATGTAATAAAAATACTGGTGGGATATGTCAGGAATGCATCTTGAGTGCATCTCAAATGCATCTCACGTGCATCTTGAGTACATCTTGACATGCATCTTAAATTCCTATATGCCCGTTTGTTTAAGAGGAACAGGTCAGTTTTCGACTGGTTATTTTGTTCATGGATTTATTTGTTCGGAATTACTCGGAAAGCTCGTCAGAAACTGTAGAAAGGGTATAGGGACAAAATTAACTTGAACCGTCGTCTTGGTTGGGCATACAACGCTTTGGAGCTCAACAAGTGCGCATGGACGATCACAGTGCTTGGTCGCTCGTTGATAAGTAATCGTGATGTGACAGTCTCCTGTTTTCTTCCTGTGAATTCAAAATATTTCACAAGCTCGCTTTAGAGTCAGTAAGGACGAGTCCTCATAAATTTGACCTCGTAATGCCTCATTCAGCATGACTCTTCCTGTCAAAATAGCCCTTCCATTCCTTCTCACTCCTACTGGTCCTTCTCCTCCGAGTTTCACTACTTGAGCCCAACCCTTATCCAGAACCTCTCCTCCCACCAAAATAGCTCTTTCCATTCCTTGTTATCTTTCCTGGTTCTTTTCCTCCTCCCACTCCTTGCTCTAATTAGCCCCCCTCCTCCTCCTCCTCCTCCTCCTCCTCCTCCATCCCATCCGTTCTTTACTCCTCTGTTCACTATCTCAACTGCCTTCTGGCATTCCTCACTTCGAATATGCAGTAGATTGAACAGCATTGAACGGAAGTTCAAACATGTGGAATGAGTGGTGAAAAGCGAGAGAATAATTACAGTGGCTGTCAAAAAACAATGTGCCTTCCTAATTTGGAAGGTGGCTGTGTATATTGGTTCATTTCCTCTTCCCCTGCGTGTATCGTGCTGTTATCGTGCATTCTGGCTTGCAAAAACACTCAGAAACTACATTAAATGCACAGCAAGTCACCAAAATTTGGGAGAACTCCTCACCGCTGCCCAAGACCTCGGCACTCCTTTCCACTCTGTCATTTTCCAGCAGGACAATGACCTGAAGGACACATCAAAACATGTTCAAGAATGGCTTGAAGACCATTGCAATCCTGTCCTGAACGGGCCAGCCCAGTCACCCGACCTCTCTCTGATTGAAAATGTACAGGATGAGTTATATAACCAAGTCTGGAAAAGTGTACTCCTCACCCCGAGACTTCTGACCAACTCTGGGACACAATCCTAGCTACTCCCCCTACATCCAGCAATATGTTGTCCACACATATAGATCATTTCCTTGTTATTTTGTGATGCTGCGAGAAGCCCCTGACGGGTTTTCCAGCAAATTATTGAAAAATTGCACGTTTTCGCATGATTTCCCAGCTTTCTGGGCAAATGTTCTTGGACAACCTGACCATAGCACCTGTATGATAGTTATCAATTCATTGTAGAAGTGTAGCATAGTATAACTATCATTCTGCTTGGACTACGATTGCTGGCTACACCCAGAAAACATGAAGAAAAGTGGGCCAGAGCGCAGCGCGTGGCAATTAACGAGGCCGGTTGTGGAACAGACAATTGCCCGTCAACTGTTATCGAGCAGGAAAGTCAATGCCTTCCAGTCTAAACAAGACCACATCAGTGACCTACCGAGGCGAAATGCTGTGTGTAGAAGATTATTACACTCCTAAAAAACCACCATCATCCATTTACTCCAAGTGCCATCCAGCCTATTCCGACTGGCAGACTGCCTCCAAACTTCATATAATCAATCTACTGGTCACTTGGTTCCCTCTAGCCAAACTTGGGGTAGTTTTCTTTTGTTTTATGGCGTGTGTGCTGTCTACAACAGCGAGCAAGACCCAAATCTTCTGTTTGACGCATCGCACAGCCACCCTAACTTTCCCACACCTACACACATAGTACTCCTCTCCTGCCCGTCTTTACTAGGCCAGTAAGCCGACATAAACGCAAAGCTGTTACAGACAGTTATACCAGCGTAAAAGGTTATACTCCCTCTCCCAGCCCGTCTTTAGTAGGTCTGTGAGCCTACATAAAAACGAGAAGCTGTTACAGACAGTGATACCTGCGCATACGGTCATACACCCTCTAACCAGCCTGCCTTTCCTAGTCCCTTACAACATAAACACAAGAGCTATAGACGGTAGTACTCCACGTATTATACAACGTTTTTGGCCATTCTCTTGTTCCCCTACCTTCGTTACTTCGCCTTCCTGTTCGGTACTGGCCCTAAAGCTTTCATGCTTGTCCTCTCTAGCCCTATGCCCTGCACCCTGCTTGTACACATGACGGCGGATGTAAAATCTACCGTGTGCAATTGTACATCTTAATTTTTTAACGCAGCTTTATGATTTTGGGAGACTGGAACTACTTACCTTGACTCTATGTTGCTGCATCACATTTGGTCTTATATATATTTTATATAACCCTGACCAACACATATGTACATGCCAAGGTAGTAGATATCCTGTATCCGTTTGCGGCTCTTCATTGATCATACGAATCTACGTTGGACATAGAGCCTTCAGCTCATTCGTATGGTGATGTTGGGTCCCGGGAACAATGATGTATAGCTGCACAACTAGGTGCTTCCCGGAAGGCGGCGTTCAATTATTGGACCTTGTCCGGTTTAATAGACTCCTCCTCCTCCTCCTCCTCCTTTCAGTTGGCCTCGTAATTCCTTCGTAAACTCCGGCCTCGTATATGTTAGTCAGTTTCCAAATATATTTTCTCCATGGCTCGCGGGCCCAAACTCCGGTCACGGTCCAGGCAACGTCGTAACCCAATAAAAGCGCTAGTTAATATTAATGTCAGCAGGTAGATAACAGACCCAAAGTACGCTTGTCCGTTGATCACATACACTAATGTAGCCCGAGATTCACAGTATTCACTTCAGCTATCAGTCAGCCAATTGAAATCTGTCATTCCTTAGATACTCGCGGACGCGGTAAAGAAATCAAGTAAGCAGTAGCCGCAGAGTCTGCCTGGGATATACCGTCGAAAAAAGCGCAGGATCTTGGAGGTAAAGTTTCCTATACTCTAGAAATGCCTATCTTCTGCTAGACCTGTCACTCGGATCCTTCAAAAATTCGAAGTGTCTTCAAAGCGGAGTGTCGAAGTAAAGCTCCGCTTTTTGTCAAAATCTTCGAAAACCAGAAGGGACTAAGTCACAGGCCTAGCCATACCCCCAGTCATTCACCAAATGACTTATTTTACTTACATAAACTCTGTTTAGCTTGGAGCGTTCATTCCATCATTTAACGAACTTGAACTTCATTCTCGTGACTTATTCCCAAGTTTCCATTGCTATCTGATCGCATCATCGATTCCCGGCTCAAAAATGCACGATAGATTTGCCAGTGCTACATTTTTGCACTGACACTTACAGGACTCACACTGCATATGCGAAACGTCCGGAATCGAGGACATTGAGGGGATCGTTGCTATACAGCCATTTAGGTGATGATCTGCATGTCGGGATAAATCCTATTGTATTCACTCACCGCTTTGCTTTCTTTTTACCAGTTTGCGTCCGACTCCTGTTAACAAGTATTACGTGCGATTTTTTCGTGACAGAGGAGGAGGAGTCTATAACCGATATATCCGGAACATTATGCAAATGGCAATACCTACATAGCTATGATTTCGCCATGAAACATGTATAATGCTGTGAAAATAACATTTTCTGATGTCACTCTTACAACCCAATGTCGAGAACCGAGTCCCGACCTCCATCTTCACTAGCCGTTCCGGTATTTCTCGCGACATATTTAATCTGCGCGGCTTTGAAATGTTCAAAGTATTCAACATTCGGCTAATTTTCTTCCGCCTTTCTAAATTGAGGAACTATCGTTGGGCTCCTTTCACTCTTGGATTTTACCATGAACTATACTGCGCGTAAGTCCTTCCCATGTTCATAATACTTAGTGATCTCCAGTTGAATGAGGTTCTATACAGACTCTGCCAATACTGAAGTGAAGAACTGGGCCCAAATAAACAGAAAAAGCTATCAGTGGACTGACATGAGCAGTGGGTTGATGCAGGCACCAAGCTGGCTGTCGATTTTGTATAGTAAGTACTAATATCGATCTCGAGTTTATTTACACACATTGATCCTTGATCAACTTTAGTCGATGGTCTAGAGTATGGCCGCGGTCAAGGTAGAACACAGAGAGAGGCCAGAGACGTGGCTGCATACCAAGCACTCCAACGTATCCGCCATTTGTAGCGAACAGCTTCTTCGAATTGCAGACTCCAGTTTCCCTCACTGCCTACAGGATTGAGGCCATGGTAATTCTGTCTATTCTTACTCTCGTTGGATCATACACAGTTTGGATCTCCTTTCGTTGCACTGATTCTCGGAAATATTCTATACTTTGCATTTAATAAACTATCCTAGACCGATGTACTACACTAATGAATACATCAAGATCACAGTACAAACCTTGTTGACTATTTTCAACCAGTACTGGTTGGTATTCTAAATTACTTTTACTTTGCATGTATGCAGCCTAGAGGAGGTTACTTTGTTGTCCCGTAGACAAGTTAATCAAATCATGAAACTAGGTATCCCGTATACCCCTATTCAAGGCCCAGTATCGAGAGCGGTATCCATCACACTATTCATTGATTGAGCATTAATTTAAAGAAGCAGACCACAGACAAAAACCGTAGCCAATGTTTGCCAAAATCTACGGAGTGATGTACGGGCGCCGTACAAAGACATGAGAGAAAGTTAGAAGTTGCTCTGTGGGATCTTAGGCTGGACTTGGGACTGGACCTGTAGCTCGTCGAACCTGGCCAAGGTTCCAAAGCCTCTCTTGAAGTTCTTCCTTGACTCGGTCCTCTACCCAATTAATTAGTAGGATCTGGACGCCGGGTCTGAGAGGTGTTCCGATGAGATCATCATTCCTGGGACCTCTCAGACAAGCTCATAATCTGTGGTAGAGAGACAACAATCGGAGGACAGGCCTCTGGGTACCCAAAATATGAACTCTTACGATGTAACCTTGAACTTATCAGCAATATTTTAAGACGGGTGGATAGGGAAGGGCCCGGTTAAATGAGATCATCGTGACTACCCATAAACGAAGTCATTTTGTTCATTTGTAACAAGTCGCTGCCGCATTCTTGATTCTTTTGTGGGATAAAACGGCAATCTATGAAATCGACTGGGTCGGATAATATGCTGTACTTGAAAGCGAAAAAGTTGTAGAGTGACAAGTAGATAATGCTTTTCCTGTGTCCGTTGCGGTCACTCATTTCCGGCAGATATACCAGAGTCAGGGCTGGGAGGAGGAGGAGGAGTCTATTAAAGCTCGTCTGTGCAGGGGATGAGTGGTTCCGGGAACGATTATGTACTTAACTGCCATCGGAATGCTTCCCGGACCCGGCGCCTAGATCTCCTCCTCCTCCTCCTCCTCCTCCTCCTCCTCCTCCTCCTCCTCCTCCCCCTATCCTGGCAAGAGTAGCTATATTGCTAGAACATCAATATTACAGGAAATCCTGTGTATAATGAGAATCGCTTTTTTTTTCGTGACGTATCCTAATCTAGAAGTCAGCTAACGGCTCAGAGGGAACGCCAAGCAAATGTCTGAACGGCGTGAACGCTACGTCATATACATGTCCCACGCGGCCTTTTTCTTGAAGTTTCTTGAGATCTGAGACAGAGATGACGCCCGCGTTGTGGGCAGACTTCTATTTTAGGACATGCGGAAAAAAATGAGCAATTCTCATTATTTACCGGTGGCATGAATTCTGCGGGTCGCCCTGCAGACCTGCAGGTCAGTGGCTGTGCAAGCCTGCGGGCCAGTGGCTGTGCACCTACTGGTCGATACTATCAGTACTGTACTTGATGATATTTATAGTGTACCATCACAGTATTGTTCAGTCACAATCACAGTAAAGAAAAATCAAGCCCTGTTTTAAATTTTTACCTAGTTTTAGATTTTATTTTGAGAAATTTCTCCCCAAATTAATGAACATTACTTCGAAATAGTACAGTAATACAGGCTATAAAATATTTCTTGAAGCTACTACTTAAGCCTCAGGTGATGCTAGCACCTGAAAGTTAATTTTTCTCGAAGTGGAGATTTGAATCACCGATACAGGGGTCAAAGACCGACCTGCAGATCGGTCGGTGGCCCGCAGGTCTGCAGGTCACGTGATCCTGCAGATCGACCTGCGGGCCTGGTGATTGGGTGCACATAGGATCCCCCTTAGTTTCTACAAACCTTTGGCATGGAATTTGGCCATTTTGACCATTATTGTCCGTATTTTTTTTACGGCCTCATGCCAAAATTGTCTGCAGACCTCGACTTTTGTAAAATTTTGTCCAGATCCCTGACCAAAAATCTGTTTCACAATTAGGATAGGGAATCTTTCAATAAGCTTATAAACTCTATTCTAGTCAATCAGTGTTCTCCAGTGGCTTGTAGAACACCAGTACAAAAGGAAATTATATATGATGTTATTGATTATCTTGACTCTGACCAGACCTTTCTGTAGACACAAAACCACTTGCATATACTGCTTTATAGCTCACTATAAACAAAAAATAGAAGGTTCATCTGTATTCAAAAACTGTAATTTTCAGGTAAGTAGCTGTGAATATATCCAGCCAAGAATCAGACTCCTACTTGTAAGTGTGAGTATGGGCTAGTTTCACCTTCAGTCTTCTCAATACTAACAACTTGGATAAGTGTACTATAAAAATCAAAATCCTGACTATGGAGTGATGGGCATATGAACAAATCTTTCATGGAAACTGGAATACATGTTCAACTTTGTTATCAATAATCTCTGAGCAATCAAGACAATGTAAATTAGAGTGATCAACTTCACTCTTCATTTATTTCTTGCCAATATAAACCTTTGCCCCACTTGAATGTTTCTATGTTCTCATCTAACTCCTTCCTGTTGTCATAGAAGAGAAGTCATCAGTGTATTTGTAGTATTTTAGTGGTCAGACTTACCTCTGAACTCCAGAGTTTTGTTGCAACCTTTGACTTTTTCTTGTAGCCTCTGATAGATTTCACTCAAAATTAAATAAAAGACTTCAACAATGGTAGCCCAACAGAGTCAGGGTAGAAAACTTACACATTATGGTGGCTAACCTGAGTTTCAGATTCTTCCAGTGGTGGAACTTGAATGGAGTGATCCATGAATGCAGTCATGATCTCTGCACAGACTAGGGGAAGCATATCAGGAAGTATCACTTCACTGATCTCCTCAATTGTGTCATATTTTTCATTCACCAAAAGAAAAATGATTGCCATGATGTAGACACCACTTTTGGTTTTGTCATCATCACTGAGTTGGTACTTTGTGAAATTTAAGTAGGTGTAGCATAGAAAATACTTTGATTCGTACTAAACTCTGCACAACAACAGATGTCCCATTTCTCAAAGACTGGATAATGGTCATGGACATGTTTAGATCCATAAGTAATCCAGAATCCTATGACCTAAAGGACAGAGAACATGATTAACATTAAATTTGTCTGTTTACAAGCCTACGAAAATTTATAGAATAATCACCCTGAAGATATTGGAGTAAGGAGATCCCTCCCATGGTTGGGAAGTATGGATATGATCCTCAGGTGATGTATCATATACTCAAATTTTCCATGATGCTTGAAGAATATGGAAACCACAAGCACTTTTAAGGAATGGTCTTTCCAGATCTAAGAAGATACAGTTATATTGTCTGAGCCCTAGCACACAAGAAAATGCCCCATATCCATCAAGAGTCATTTCTCTGTTGGAGTTAAATATCTCTTCAAACTCAGAATGCTCAAAGCATTTCGCAAGGTATATGCCCTGAAGCCTGACCCTCTCATACCTTGTTGATATACAGGCACATGGTCATGCAACTCATGTGATAGTACTGAATATTTTTATGAATACAATTTCAGCAAATCTGCTTCAAGTTGTAAAATCTCTTTAAATACCTTCTTTGACTCCCTGGTCAGGCTCCTTAGGACTGTTTGGATCACTCATCAGTTGGTCTGCAACCTGTTTTTCTTCTTCTGCTGTGAGATCTTGTGGGCAAAGGAGTGAGATTATTCAAAACTTTTAATGAAAAGGTAGTAAGAAAACTCACCAGCATGATAACTTGGGATCTGGACACATGTAGTATCCAAATCTGTTTCATTTTCAGTCCAGGACTGCCAGTAATGACTGGGCACTATGTCTGAGATTGTGCTGTAGCTGATTCCATGTTAAAAATTGTAAATATCTTGTTATCACATCCAAATATTCAACCTACGAGCCAACCCATCACTTCAAATAATAACTGGGAGTCGAGAACAATGTTGAGCGTGAAATTAAGGCAAAAACATCAATTCTCATAGCTGATACAAGAAAGTTTAAATTTCCGTGGGAAATAATTGTTTGCCGAACTCAGCGAGTTCATCTCACTATTTTTTGAGTCTTTACATGAACGAAAAATATATCGCTCAATTTACTAATTCTATGGTACTCAATAAATGTTATGTACACTAAAATACAGTGAAATAAATAGGGGGAAGTATATTAATCAAATAACGGGTGGCCCGCAGGTGGTCTGCTGTCATGCAGGTGGCCTGGAGGGGTGACCCGCAGATTTGCACATACCGATAACCGCCGATACGCACACAAATTTGAATTTTACTACATAGTCCCTGCCTGAAAATCTTCCAGAAGTTTGAAGGTTTAGAGAAACCACCCTCTGAATTTCCATCGACAAATGCGTTGAAACCTACATAGGCACGTGCAATAAGTGTCATGTGTATATCAATCTGCTTCTCGGAGACTAGTTGAAAATCTATTTCTCATAAAGATATGACATATTGACTCTTGAGTTCATTCTCAACCAATCCGACTGAACACCTAGCCCTATGTATTGATTCTGTTGGAAACTGTTTTGGGGAAGTGATCCACAGAAGACAGAACCTGAGTATAATATCGTTCTGTAGACTATTATCTCCAGCTTAGGCACCATCTTTTGTATTGAATTTCACATATGTATACCGGGACACCCCATCTCGGAGCGGCTAGAAAAAGCTGGTTTATTACCGCAATTCTCTGTTTGAGGTTTTCTGATAAACACTTCCGCTCGAAGAACCTTCTTGAGTATCCATAGAATATTCCAACATTCCAAGGGTCGATGAGCATCCTTAACTACTATCGTGGACAGGGATATGTAACTTTAGCTAAATTTTGGATGTCGGGCTTTCGTCCTTGATTCTATCGTTGAACAAAGTATACCAATCGATTCCTGGGGCTCAAAAACCCTTACTTGATTTATTCCAGATTTTTTAGGCAAAAATTGAGAGTGTCGGGCAATGTCCGAGCAAGGACAAGGAAGTGTAATCGCCCCTGTCACACTGCATTCATGGTAGTGTTTTTCCTGGATTTTTGTTCGATATCTCACCATCCTCCACACCCCACCACTTCTAATGTAATACAAGCACTAATATAATCATTATCTTGGATTCCAAGTGTAAATCCATGTTGTCTGTTCATGTCTTTACTGAGAACTAATGCCTGTCACACGGATTCTGCAACAAATTTGAGATGTATTTCGAAATTTATTCCACTTAAACATCACTGGGCCAGCTTCAGACTTGGTACTCCACACTGGATAGATGTAAACTACATTGGAAAAAATCACGAAGCTCGTACATACAGAGGAACACAAGAAATATTCAAAATTACACTTCTATGTCGATTACATATCCCTGTCCACGATAGTACGCAGGGGCATCCTGTCCTCGATTCCCAACAATTAGACATTGATAGTTATGATGTAGCACATTTCAGTATGTAATGCTATATCCGCATATGGAAGCATTCGAGATTTAAGTATCCCCGACTCCGACTGAATAGGAGGAGGAGGGACTGGAGACATGGAATGGTTTGCTTCCGCCCTCTTCCGGTGTTTTTTGGGCAATTCTAACG
>ML179600.1:1137-36850 GCA_004369135.1 Dendrothele bispora CBS 962.96
CCTCTTCAAACTCTAGTTCTTACTTCTAATCGAACCCTAAAAAAAATAAGCGAACGAACGACTTGGTTCCAGTAGCCCCTCATAAGAACCTGACAATGATACATAATGAAATCTCAGCATACTAAGGCATGAGAACTTTGTTATTAGAAACATAAGAAGTCGAGTAAGGTTTAGCGACTGCCGTAAAAGTACTCATAAACGATGAATTATTAAGAAACATGACCACTAAACTGTTCCATGCATCTCTTCCAAAGCCTAAAAAACCACCCAACGCAAGTTACTCACACAGTACTGTGGAGGCCGTCAGAGCTATGGTCCCCTTTCTCCTCGTTACAGATCTTCGTCATTGAGAACTCAAAGAGCCTTCACAGTGATCTCTCCTATCGTCGAACATGTCGACGTGGTATTCGCTGTCGAAGGCTCAGCGATCCCGACCCGAGGACCGGCGAACTTTTAAAGTCTCTGCTCGAACTAGTACAGGTTCCCTATGCTCACCTAGACGGTTGCTTCTGCTACAGCACATGCAATCGGAACAGTTTAAACCTCAGCGCTTCCTGAAAGAACTGCCCTAGTTCCCACAACACTTTCTCCAGAACTGTCTCGAGAAACTTTACTCACACTCACTACAACTGTCATTGTTATAACTCACTGTTCCAACTGTCTAACTGCCGTCATCCAGCATTTTAAAGTAACACGCTGCATATGTATGATTCATAAGCCCTAAAACGATAGCGTCTGATGCCTCAGTCCGGAAGTCCCAAATGGTCGCGATCTCGCCCCGAAGCTGAGAATGCAACTGGGACAGGACCCGAACTCACAAGGCGCGAACTATAACAACAAGCATACATGTCACAGCAGATCACGCAGCACTCCAATCCCGGTTCAATCAGGAAGGATCGGATAAACGCCCGCCTGTGAGTATATGCGTTCGCTGTCACTACTTGTACCATAATGAAAAACTGACCCCGATGACTTTGCTGTCTAATCGATCAGATTCAGAGAGGACTTCGGTTCTAGCGCGAATAAGGAACAAACTTAGCTACAGCTCTCGCATAGCACTCTTTACCATCGTCCTCTTTTCCTAGACTGCAAGCGATTATTAGGAAAGTTTCAGCTGTCGTAGGGTAGCATGTCGGACTATAGCCAGTAACTCCTTGCTCATCTTTAGAAGTTGCGTTAGTTCGTGGAAAAACACGAGCCCCACTTTAAGTTCTTTCTGAAAGAAGTCAGCAAGTTTACTGCGGGCCTGTAGGCTCAGGAGCAGTATCATCTATGTGGGTTGTCTGGCTCTTCTGTCATCCGGACTAGAACTCCAAACCAGCAGAGAGAGGGCTGCCGGGTACAGTAAGCGAAGTTTCCTACTCGCGACTACCTGCCTAACGACGGGCCTGTTTTAAAGACCGCCATACCACCAGTGGGTTCTCTAATGCAGGACTTCTAGTACTAACCTAGGTTCAGAGCAGGTTCTTGACAGCTTCTTATAGTGGAAAGCTCCACGGTTATTAAGGACGTCGCAGGTAGGAGAGCGAGGAGACTTTAAGGGTGAGGGTGAGCCTAACTTTTGGAAGAGAACCTATGCGTAATTGCACGCCCTCTACGTGCGTTGTGTAGAGGCTCAAAAGCGTCATGCTCATGTACCTAGCCTACAACGCGTGCTGTAGAGGCACTAAACGGAACAGCTACGTTGGTCACAGTTAGGTCTACATCTCCTTTGGTAGGAGCTGAGTCTCGAACAGCCTGACGCCGAACTTAGAACACTATTGGGTTAAACCGAAACCAAAGACGTTACAGTGAAGAACTAGTTATTGAGCCGCTATCTTTTCCTACCGCATCCCTCCTTGCAGAAGAGCACTTACTTTTTAGGTGCTCGAACTTCCTGAAGCTGCACCAGCCCACAGTAACCTCTCAAACCCTTCCGTGACTCATAACCTCTTACTGAACTGACGCGCAAGGGTTTTGGAAAGCTTCCTTTTTAATCGTTAACAACGGGCTCAGCTGCTTTTTTTCACGTGTCACGACGCCGACTCATTCCATTGTTCTGTCAAACTACACGAGTACTCGTAAGCTCAGATCGCGACCTCAGAAGAATAATTTATGTGAAGCTTGAACAGAAGCTTAACTTTAGCCCTAACTACTCCCGTCGAGATACCTTTTTCCACCCAGTAAAGAAATGACCGTATAGCATGCTCTAGGGCTTCAGACTGTCTTTTTATCTTTTGTTTTGTCTGGAGCTTTCTTGATTTTACTACCCATGAATATCTAGGTTCCCAGATGTCGAGAACGTCGTTAAGCTTCTTGGAACAGTTCTCCATAAAGGCAGTTAAAGCGAACAGCTTTAGGCATCTTTTCACTTCGAGTGGTTTTTTTCAAAATCTTCTGGACCTATTCTAGCGGCTCCCCTTTAAGAACCCGATAAAAGGCAAGCCCAGAACAGATGGCCTCTCCGAACTTTTTGCTGCGACGTTCAGTGAGGCTCCCGCTTACCGAGCTCAGATGAAAGGAGTGTTGCTTTTCGGTACGTCTGGGACTGCATCAGTCCTTCGCTTCAATAGCCGGTGAAGTATTATCGAAAAGGTGTTAAAATGTCGACGTACAGAATGATAGTGGCGATAAGATGAAGCAGGCTATACGATGTGACCGCCGCTTTGCTACTTGGGGGGTCTATACCATAAATTAGGCTCGCAGCCGTATTGTTTTAAGTCTCCAAAACAGTACAAGGGCAGGCAAGGTGTAAGACTATAGAATACCAATCGTACCAACGCACTCGGAGTTATTACGGTCATCGAAAGTTGTTGCTCTCTTGTGTAGAAGCCTCTATAAAGGAATAAATCCCCCAGTAGTAAAAAGCGGCGATGTAGTTAAGCTTTAGGCTTCACCCAGGACGAACTGCGGTTGGCATCGCGCGACCCTTACTCGAAATGCCCCTCAGGTTATCAGGATACCTAAGCACTTGTATATTTTTGATCAGAGCAAACTTGTTACGTATTGGAAGAAGTTCGGAGAAGGTTTGATGGTACCGTGGACAACGGTTTCTGTAAGAGGGGGTTGTGGGAGCTAAGGTTGAGTTGCGAAGACCAGATCGGCCAAAAAAACCACCGCTACTTCGGTAGCGACGTTACTTGTGCCGGGTTATGATGGTTCCGTCCTCTAAGGACCCAAAGATGTTGAGGGGGCCATCAAAAGCTTACCGGTTTGTAATGCCTGCGAATCGCTTTAGTGCTTATACCTCTCCCGAAATGGGACTACGGAGAGAGCTTGGATTGCTTGAGAAGTTAGACCCGCATCCAGGCCCCCCTACTCAGGGCTAAAAAATCCACGTTTCTGCCCTCAGGATTACTTAGCGTGACCCGTAGGACCCTATGGACAAGAAGTCCTTCTACGCACCTCACCTAAAACAAAGCCAGATATCACGGGGATTGTCCTTCTGTTCTGGTCATTTCCACTGATATCAGTTCAACCCACTGTGGCTAGGCGGACTCCCACCTTTACCAGTAACAGGTGGGGAAGCCGCTGAACTACAGGAGACCAAATTGCGTCGGTGTCAGGATCGGTCAGAACGGCGAACATAGTAATCGCCAGATAGACTTCTGACCATGCGTAAGAGAAACTAAGAGGATCCCTAGCATCGGTTACCGCACTGCACGGAACAAGACCGGAGTCCTTTCTAGTGCCAGCTCAAACGGTTGGGCGGTGTTCCTTGAGGTGGTCCGCTGCCAGAATACTGCTACCCTCTGCTACACTATTAGCAAAATCCCTTTCTCCCTGTTTGGAGGGCTTATTGCGCTCCTAGGTAAAGCCAACTTAAGGGTCGGACCCAGTTTACCTTACTAATGAAGCAGCATCCTCGAACGACGGAGGACAATTACGAAGTTGAGGACCAAGTCTAAAAGGACTAGGGTGTTCGCTGTGAGAAACCTGTCTAGGAGAAGGATACAAGGAAACCGCACAGCAAGGAGACATTGTGGATGGAAAGTCGATAGCTGTTTCCTCTAGATGTTTCCCTCTATAACCCCCTGTTTCATACCTTCCACCCGTTACTACGTCACCTTCCTATGCTCAAAAGTCTTAACCTGTTATTACCGCTATCGCTACGAGATACAGAATTCTGGTGGATTTCCACCTCGTCTCTTTGTCAACGAGTTCGCAGAAAATGGGTTGGTTTGAGGTCTTACCTTTCGAAAGTTTTCTCTACAGGAACAACGCATGGCGCTCCTTCACCCTTTCTGACTTCGATCTCGACACAGTAGCTGACTCGTCTCGCGTAACCAGGCTTTGTACATGTGCCTGACCCTGCTACGCCACTCTAAATAAGCACTGATGTATCTCCAGTTGCAGATCTGAGCATAATCGACGGGACACATTGTCAAACTACTATCAGCCAGTTTTGGCCGTATTAGCAGACAGCAGTAATGAGATGGTTTCCCCGACCGAGCTCAAAGGTGTAAGTAACATGTCATGATTGTTCTCAAAATATCGAATGAATGTGTAATTACAAAAGCACAATAGAATGTGGTTCAAGCCAAGTTTGCTTCTGACCTCCTGCTCACAAAGTTGCGCCTTTTGCAGTCGAATGGAAGCCAAGACCTGTTCCATGATGTGGATTAGATTCTTCTTCTCCAAATCATTGATGCCTCGAGTGTCTGGAATTTCCCACAGTACACGCAGTGATGCCTCGATCTTGGAAGATATTGAACAAAAGGAAATATCAGCGGAAAGAATATTGACGAACCTTTCTTGCAAGAGGCACGAGGTTGAGCTCCAGCATCCCGCCCACATCATTAGCAAGTCCAGTGAGATTGCCTTTCAACCCCGAGACAATGTCATCGAACATTTGCTCTTTCTCCTTCTCGAGATATCCGCGAAACGTTTCCTGTAACAAAGATATGAGTCAGCATCAGTTAATCCCTCAGAAGGCAAGTTCTACTTTTTGAAGCTGCACGCATCCTTTACCAGTGATCTTTTTCGTCTCCTCATAGCCTTCCTCTAGCTGAGATTGAATTTCAGGCGCAATTAATCCCGATATCTCACGTCGCCTTGATTTGATCTTATCCTCCAGAGAGACGAAGATACTCTGCATTTCTGTGCGGACCTGCGAGCGACAATGCTCCGCTTGCTTCCGCACCAGTCGAGTTGTAGTCGGAGGTGAAGACTCCACCAAATGTGATAAAATTTCGTTTAATTCGCATCTGACTTGCTTCTTGATATCACTGAACGTTATCGCGCTGAAGGTTTCTGTCCACGAAGACACAATGTTCTGGCTAAAGGGATCGACGAGATCCCTATTCAGGTCATGCCGCCCAAATTCGCCATCGTGCCTCATCACTAAATTCACAACTACTAGTCAGCTAAATGATTCTATATGAGTAGTGTTTTATATAATGACTCACCAGCCCTGAAGGTTTGCCAGTGAACTTGACGTCTGTCAGCTAATTTATCATAGCAGGACATAGCGGATTGAGAGGCCTGATAAGATGATCAGAGTACGGGACAATGATGAGCAAATAAAATACAAACCAGTTTAGCACCTTCCTCGGCTTTCGCCTCTAAGCCATCTTGGAAACGTTTTTCGAGGGACTCTTTCGAAGCCAAAGCCAACTCTTTGAATTTCTGGCAATAACATAAGTCAAACCACATAGATAATTACGGGGCAAAACCTACGTTCTTCAGATGCATTTCAATACTGGGCTTTCCTGAGTCTGTGTACAATTATTGTCAATCATTTGTCCGCAAAACGAGGTTCTGTCGTACCCTGACTCGGAGTCAACAGTTGGGCCAGTTGACTACGTATTGCATGCCTTTCCTCCAAGGTAATTCCCTCCACCCCTTTTAGGTGCATGCGGATTCCAGTCACAAAAAGTTGGACTTTTTCCAAGAGAGACTTTGCCTCTCGGGTACAACGTTCCCGTGTGACCTCCGCAATGCGTTCTTGAATAGCAGGAATACCAGTCTGCTTGGGTTCGAAGAAACAAGCTGGATCATCGCCACCATGTTGACCTGCGAAAGATCAGAAATCTACTCCCTGAAATTGAATAGGAGAAGACATACCTCGTAGCCGCAAGTAGTCGCTTGGCGAGCAAGGAAGAACACAGAGGTCGGCGTCTGCGAGAAATTGCATTAGAGATCCGATAACGACAGTAGAGTAACATACCACTTTCTGGAATCAAAAGCCGAATATTTTCCGGGATCCCCTTTCTGAAATCTTCTTGTATTTGTTGACAAGAGACCTAAACAAATCCTGATTTTCCAATCATATGCAGTAGTATTTTATGAGCTCACCTCGGATCTCTTTTGGGAAAATATGACTTTCCTTTCCTGATAGGCCGTCTTCAGTTCCTTCTCGATTAGCGAATGCGAATCTTCAAGCAGTGCAAGCTGCTGTTGTGCCGTTTCGAGACCGGTTCGAGCATTCAGTAAATTTTGATCTGCTTTTGCTTCTGAAGAAGGCGAAGAGTATTCGGGTTCATAGTCAAAGTGAATGGAAGGTTCGTTATGTTCGATTTTCGGCCTCTTGACAAAGCAAGTTGTTGTGTCAGTGATGGCAAGTTGTCGTTTAAGTGGGTTCTTAGCCGTGGTTTCCGTAAATTCCTTCGAGAGGGTTTCCGCTCGTTTCACCTCATTTTTGGCGTCTATAATAAGTAGCAAATGAACATCGGTTCATGAAATAAAATGTGGGATTCAACCTTGCAATATCTTTTTCGATTCATTGCAGCGTTTTTCGAGTTCCTTGACATCCTTTTGTATTGGACTATCATTCAGTCCTTTAATCTCACGCATCAATTCGATCGGTTGGATATCGTCACTTTTTGTTGCTAAAAACCTCGTCAACATACGATGATTTGGAACAGCGTGAGAACGAAAGTACCGATGAAGGTCATTGAGTGACCATTATACCTGGGAAACAGAATGAGTCAATACTTTGGACTTGGAAGTAATCTCAACATCATACGATCCATCTATAGGATTCCAAGCGAAATCAAGTGAAATCATTATCAGAAAATCTTCGAATACTTTTTGGAACACCATTGAGCGTTCTTACCAACTAGAGACAACGATAAAATTAGTCCGGCCCAAATCAGTGCAAAAAGAGACATACATGCTAACTGGGTTTTGAACGAGCGACCAAGAAGTTCTGTTGTAATGTTTTTCAATGTAACAGAAGGTTTTGAAGTGTGAGATACGAACCTTTGCCAAGCTGGCTGCTGACAGCACGTTGGATGGGTGCAACGACAAAAATATGTCCCGCCTTTTTCAGATACTCTTGTGTAACATTAGTACGGGCAAAATTGGCATCACCGAGACCTTGTTCACTGTTAATATCGAACAACTGAATGAAGAACCGGCATGACGTCTCACCTGGTAAGTCTACTAGAGTAGCTCCGTTATCAAGGCATTTTGCTTGGAGAAAGATCTTTACTTTCTTGACCAAGGGCCATACCGCAAATTCACCGTTTGCCTCTTCTGATGCAAGGTATGGGGAAATCAACATATTGAACTCCTCAGAGTCTTGAGCTGAAATAGTTTGATTGCCACTATTGAGAATTTTGGCGATGTCTAGCATGCAAAAGGTCAAGAGTTAAACTGAAACTTTCGAACGCGACTGAGATCCTACCTGGGGACTTGTCTAGAATTTGATCAACACTGCAGCACAGTAAATCATCCTCCTCAAGACCCGGATGGACAGATTGGACCTATGCGAATACGTCAGCATGTAGATTGGGCCAGTGTGGCGCAAGAAAATGCACTTTGTCCCAGAGCACCCTAGTTCGCTGGGGTAGACCAGACTCAAAGTCCAATCCATCATGGGAGGATTGAACATCATTCCTGGCTTCGACCCTATCCTGAAAGGCTGATTTCAGCTCATTCAATTCCGATGCCCACTGCTCTCGTGAGATGAAAGAAACTTGAGCGTCTATCGTAGGATTTTTGTGATAGGTGATTTCAGTCACCGATGCAGTACATGCTGGAGTACGATGCAATGAGACTGAGAAAAAATTGCTTATGAACCTGAGCCCAAACTACTTACCTCGCATCCCGCTAGTAGGTAGTATATCGACTAAGGAGTATTAGTCTGACGATGTTACTAGGATTTCCGAATTCAACCATATTTACCATCGAGCACCGCATTGATTAGGGAACTCTTTCCAGCACCCATTTCTTAACCGACAAATATCAGGCTTGAACTTTCCGGTATAAAGAGAAAACCATTACCACCACAGACCGCGATACATAATTGGGGGAGGTTTTTTGGATTTGAGACTGCAAATATCATGTTGTTTAACAGGTGTTGTGTATAGGGGGAAGACTGCACCACACCTTTTTAGTTCTTTCGTCCATTCCTCCAAATCTTCTTTTGCCACACATTTGGAAAGATCGAAAAGCCCGAATGCCCCATTGATTGCACTAACAACCCTGGGGATAATATTTTGGAAAACGTTTCTTGGGCCATAATCTGTGGGTTCCGTTTGCAAGTCCTTCAGGAGGTCTAAAACAATCTGAGCTAGAGCCGCTTTCGGAGCATTCGACTCTGTTGATACTTCGTTGACTTGGAAATCGTCGTCGGCGAAATCATCCTCATCTGTAGGAGGAGATGGAGAGCGTGACATAGCGAGAGGCTTGAGAGCTTGAGGTGCGAACAAGGCTGGAGTAAAGTTTGTACAGGATTTAACCGGTCCTTTAAACACTAAATCTGAAACCAGAGCACTGAGTATTACTGAGAGTATGTATAAGGTAGATAGCTATATACAATACATTAGGACCATCCAAGCTACGTCTGTACCAATTTTGGGGTTGCTAGGATAGGTGTACACGTAGCAGTGAGCAAAAGAAGGTAACATCCCGTAATTCGGCTGTTCTGGGTCGTTTGAACAGTGTGACAGGGCAAGTAACAAATGTCACACACACATGTGTGACAGAACTCGATTGTCATCATCTGTTGATGATTCCTCTTCATCTATCTTCGCCACTCTTCTTCTCTACCACTTTGCCAGGTGTAGCATCATAATTTTTGGCTTAGGGGCCACTGGATCATGCGCAAACTCGGGATCTTTCACATTGTGTGACCGAGCATCACACAATGTCACTATTGTGACCTCAGTCACACCTCCCACCGACAAAAACACCTGTTTCACCTGTAGAGCTTGTAAATCTCTGACACTTCACTCCAAACTCATTTTCAAGGGACTTTGAGTGGCTCTGCATGTATTACAATCACCACAGTTCTGTATACTGTAGATAGTAGAATACAGATTCCAAGTCAAATTTTTGCCGAAATCCCACCCCAGCGCTAAATTTACCCCCACATAATGGCAATAGCATCCCACACCGTTTTTTCAAGTAGAAAATACAAAATACATATTTACCTACCAGAATGAGCCCACATGGAAGCCCCAGGCCCTTCTGAAGTCTAGAAAATCGCTACTGTTTAAAGGAACGATTGTGTTTAAAGGACCGGTTAAATCCTGTAACTTTTGAAATTGGTGGCATACAGTGACCGTGGCACATGAGTAATTATAATGCAACGCGGTCACCAGATTTATTATTTGAAGGACGGGTGGGGGCCGACGCGGTCTCCCGCACTCCGTCACCACCTTAGCCTATTAGGCATTACGCTCCTATCCAGTCTACCTCCACAAACAAGAAATTGGCGCGGGGATATCTGGACCTGCAGTACCTCGACCTGCCACTGTGCCGCGATGATGTCTTCAATAGTCCCATCCATGGCCAACCAAACTGAACCCAGTCGTCCATATCACAGTAAGTGATGGATTGGATCAGAAGCTTGGCTATTATCTGAATCTAGTACCTTTGGGCTAATCCGAAACGTTGACCTCTTCCAGTCGTGACTGGATACCACAATGGATCTCTCAGTCTGAGCGACGCCCTCAAGATAAATCTGTTAACAGACCGTACGACACTCACCCAACCCTACTCTATGTCATGGATACAGAAGGTGCGTCTCTGTTCTCTCAGGCTATTCCATTTTACTGATGTTGCGGGGACTCATTATCAGCCTATGGACCATCTTGATGGTCTGATTCAGCAAGTGGTGGACGGCTTGGAGGCCCATAAAGCAATTACACCTGACGTCTGGAACATGATTAATCTATTAGTGCCTGTGCTGAAAGCGAAGGAACAGGTCATATGGACGAAGCGTGATAGCCACAATATACCAACAAAGTTTGCGGTTGTAGAACTCAGGGAGATCTGCGTTGAGCTACATCAGATTCCAGTCTTACAGCTGATTATCACTCACTTGCAGACTCCTCGTGACACTGCAGTTGAGGCGTATACAACCCGGGTAACGGAAAAGACTGCGAATCCCAATGCCTTTGAAGACTGTCCCGATGCCACGAGTGTCGACTTTGGGCTCAATAAACTTGCTGTTTTCAAGTTGTTCGGCCCTATCAAACGCGTTGTCGAGACGGCGCGCACGGAGCGGGAACTAAGAATGCCTTTCGACGGATTATTAGCGGGCATGTACTACGACAGGCTCCAGTGGGTTTTTCATTTTATTCGCGAGTTTTCGTCTCAACTACGGCCTTATACTTCACAGTCTCGAAACATATGAAAAATAAAATATGCTCCAGAATGCCTAAATCTAACACCGAATGCCAAAACTGACGGCTTTGTGCTCTACCCCCTTGGACGACACCAGCTACGAACCGAGAAGGACTACTCGTATGAATTGATCGTGCGACAACTCATTTGCAACCTTGTATCAACCAGCACCGTCAAACTCTTCGTATACATATGCCTGTTTTTGGCTGGAGGGAAGTGGGAGCCTACGTCTGTCAGACAGAACCGGTCAGTTCAATCTGTGTCCTGATGTGAAACACACCAATGATACAGTCTATGGGCTCCGCACCCACACCCGCAAGGATCTGGTGTGCGTGCACCGGCATGCACCATACAACGGCAGAAGTTCTTCATTTTGGTGATCTACGCTAGCTCTCGAACTATCTGCGTCTCGTCAGCTTCTCGTATGCACAAAGGGCACGGTATTCCGCCGAGATCGCCCGACACATTCCGCCTGACGACAAATAGGTCGAAAAGCGAGTGTTATCAGCCTTTCAGACCTATGACGCATGGCAGGATGAACATGCAGCAGACATTGATATCCTGCAACAGAAGTTGCTTGTTTTCGTCAGGATTCGATGGGTATGGTGGTGGTGATGATGCTAGCGCTGGTGGTTCTTCCTCTGATGGTGGACCCAACCCCAAATATCGGGCTTGACCTCCCTGAAGGCCATAATTTTAGTCTTGGCTTATCTAAAGGTGGCGTGTTCCGGGGTGGAGGTAGTGGTCTTATTGACTCATTCCTTGAGTTTATCCTGGATTCTTTTCCTATGGATTCTTCTGAGCGCAGATGGGTGGCTTTTTTGCGCAAGAAAACCCCGAGGTGATCTCAGGGTGTTCTTATAGGAACTCGAGAGAACGAGTGGCCGCTCCTTCCGAGCAAGAGCAAGCCATTTCCTGACACTGACAATGAGCGTTCTGTACCCTCAAAGTCTTCACTCATCCAACGGGCTCACACAAATGTTTTTTGTTGTATTTCTATGACCAATGTACTGGTCCTATTTGGTCGGCGGTAACGTTCTTTGTTGATGTCGCTCACTAGCCCTTCGTCTCTTTCTCTCATCATTAGACGACTCCAGCGCTGCACAGCTCTCTGACTTGCTCTGGACGCTTTCCCGTGTAGGTACTTGCTCCCGAAAAACATGAACTGCCAAACCTTCAAGGCCTCGCTTTCCACTGTGCCGGGCTCGATCGTCTACCGAACCCGCCTTTCCAACAATACCTCCTTCCGCTATCTTGCTTGAAAAGTGCAGGTGTGCGCTTGGCGCGAATTCGAATACAATTGCCATCCGATAT
Organism: Dendrothele bispora CBS 962.96; assembly: GCA_004369135.1. Lineage (NCBI taxonomy): Eukaryota > Fungi > Basidiomycota > Agaricomycetes > Agaricales > Dendrothele > Dendrothele bispora. The sequence continues at coordinate 13,009 of ML179600.1, forward strand.
GTAACATGTATGTGTAATAGTACAAAATTTCGACCGAACTACCATGCGTGATGTCCCCCACTGACCAATATACTGGAGAAGTAGAGAAAGGTTAGAATATCTTTCATTTAGTTATCAACCAATACTCACTCGCTGCCTGTGCAAAAACTCGATGCATCGCTGGCCAACCAAACAACTGGACCTCTCATTTCATCTACTCGTCCAATACGGCCCATGGGATTCAAGCTTGACCATTTAGCTAATAAATGAGGTTGAGCATCAAGGTAAGCTGCTGTCATTCTGTGGACTAATCAGAGATTGTTTATGCCGTGGGAGTATACGGACTCACTTGGTATAAATATGTCCGGGAGACAGAGAATTGACTCTGATATTTGCTGGCGCCAATTCGCATGCCATACTCCTGGCCATCTGAATGACTGCAGACTTGCTCGAGTTGTAGGATGTCCAAGCATGACCCTGTGCAAGACTCCTTCATGAATCAGCATCGAGGAGTGCGAAATTTTCACATACGTGGTTCGTTATACTTCCGCTCATCGACGCAATTAAGATGATACTCCCAGGCGTACCAAATCTTTCCATTTGTCTACCAGCGGATTGCGCGGTGAAAAAGACTCCGTTTACATTGATGTCCATCACCTTTGCATCCAATCCCGCAATCAGTCGCTCAATGCGACGTTGTATCAAGATGGGAATCGACTCACCTCCCTGAACTGCTTTTCTGGATATCCCAAACACGGTGTATGTGCTTTCAAAATTCCCGCCGCTGCCACGCAAAAGTCCATTCTCCCTTCTTTGTCTCCAATCTGTTCCCCAACTCCCCAAACTGCTTTCTGATCCCTTGTATCGACACTGATATATTCCAGCCTGCTTCCCATCTTCTCTACAAACTCCTTCACTGTCTGCCAATCCTCCGACGGCGTCTTCGTGATATCCAAACAGTAAACCGCTCTTGCCCCGGCTTCACAGAGTGCCATGGCCATTTCCAGACCTAAACCCCTATTACCACCTGAAACAATACCAACTCGATCTCGCAAAGCAAACTCGTCAAAGATCTTGGGCCGTGCCGGAACACTAGAAGGATCAGTCTTGGCTTCGACAGCTGCCGCGACACCAATTGGAGCGAGAGGTGATACGGATGCCTGAGCTTGGGCTGCACGCAGTTCCGCGTTGGAGGGTGTCTTGATGTCACCATCAGAGCGTGTAGACAGTGTCGTGGATATACTGCGACAGATGAAGGGGTTCCGCAATCGGATCGTCGAGGCACGACTGTGTGTTGCAAGACGACCAGACCAGCATGATGCTCGTATACCAAGTGCGTTCATCATTGCAGCGATTTATGCCAAGTGTCTGGGGTAAGAGGAGTTGTGGATGGAACGAGACTCGAGTTGGTCTCCTGATGAGATTGTACAAAGACAAGCCAGCCTTTTATACGTCTAGTCTGGTTCCTTCCCGTCAATATAATCTATACGCTCGTTTTCGAAGAAGAGAAGGCGGGTTTTGTACGTCTTGTGATGTTCCGTTGTTTCCAAACCTCTCGACTTTCGGACCAAGCCCTTCCACTGAAGTATATTCCACGGCGTGCTCGCGTCCTCGTTGATATCGTAGAAACTTCTACTAGCACACAATAATTCGAATTCAAGTACCGGCGCTTCAGTATAACATCAGCCTTCAGCTGACTGGACCCCTGAGAAACCCTGTGATCAATCATGCAACGCAAAGAAGGTCAAAATCTTTCAGAATGTGTCAGGCGATGGGTAGAAGTTAATTTTGCTATCAAGAAACTGCGCAGAGGTTAGCGAAGAGCCAGTTTCATTAACGGGTTTGGGTAGTCAGGAAATATAAATACGACTGTCTGTCAAAGCTAGCAAGCGATATTTCTCGAATCTCGAGGTTTCGGACGTAAAAAACGATTGAGCCAACATTTTACATCATTGTCAAGTTCAATGATAGACTCATGGTTAGAGACTTTTGGGAAGCAATAGAATTCACACATCATATCGGTTCAGGATAATTACATGGGACTGCTTCACTGGTAGTCTCGAGCATTTTTTGACAAAAATTTTTTGTGGGTTCATTGGCCTACTTTCTTTCAAGCCAGACTATTACCTCTTCGTAAGTCTTTTCAGTTCCACGTACATACAACAAACCGTGATTATTGGTACTTGGAACGGGGTCCGAATGATTTTAGCTGCACATCAAGGTGCTTCCCGGAAGCCGGCGTTCAGTTATTTAAATTGGATCTTGTCCGGTTACTAGACGACCGTTCCGACTCCGACTCCGACTCTGGCACCCAATTTGAAAAGTGGAATTCGACGTCTACATATACTTATACCTAGGTTTTTAAGTCGATGTTCCCGCCAGGAGCTGTGATCGGGGACGGATCGGGTAAGCGCAGCCTCGGCTGTCGTAACCGATCGGGATTCCCCCGGATATACCGGTTGAAAATTGGCCGGTTCCGGTCACATGACCTTGCCACACCTTTCAATTTTTGCTTCCTCGCTTGCTAGCGCAAGCGAGTTATGTTACTGTGCTGTCCGTTCCCTTCATCACTGGATGACTTCCCGTAAGGATTATTTGACAAGATAAGAATTTTGACAAAATCTTGAACGAATATGAAATTGAATTAATTGGAGGATTAATTTCCTTACCGTTCCCGTAAGGTGTTTGGACTGTAGCCTGTGAAGGCGAAGTTCGGCCCTTTGCCATTTGGATGCCGCGACATATCACACCGTTGTTATCCAACTTCCTCCATGTTTTCCGACACCTCTCGACACTCTCACTCTCATACAGTGTCAGGAGGAGGAGACTGACGAGGAGTATTGTTTTTTACTCTTAGTTATCAGTACTGGTCTATGGTGCGGAACTCCGATACAGTTTGTAACAGTGGGTCAACTTAGAACAACCAAATGGCCAATTTTGAGAAGGCTATAGTGCGCGATTACTATTTCCTTACTTCAAGTTTATGCATGTATTCATGGACATACATACTCAGCTTCCAGCAAAGTTATAGTCGTCACAGGCTCATAGCTCGGAGGACTCAGGAGGAACCGGCATCGCGGAGCTTGGTCCAAAATAAGACGCAACGCCGCGCGTATCAAGAAAATTTGAAATAAAATGCAGAAATTGGGCGAAAAGCAATCTAGGGAGGGGTCCAGAGGCCTCCCTAGATATGGGTATCTAGAACTGCCTGAAAATTTCAAATTCCAATTATTGCATGCTGCAGATGTCTTAAAGGAGCTCGGCTAGCAATTACGATATGGATTAATGGATGATTTTTGGAAAATAAAGCTTACGGGAAGTCATCCACTATTTTCTTGAGACTTGAAAACATAATGCGTGAGGGTGGTTACTTTGAGGCTACTGTTCTAGCTGTACTGTAATATTGTATGCTTAATATTTACATATGACCGAGAATATTTGATTGATGTTATCTCAATGCCTTCGTTTTCCGGAACATGTAAGTGCCAGTAAGTGCCAATAAGTAGCATTTTAAGCTTGCCGTTAAAAATTTTAAGAGATTTTAAGAACGGCTCCACGGCTGCCCCGGCAGCGGCATGAGTTTCAAGCTGGGTACTGATGAGTTGGCGCCGTCTAATTGATATTGAGTACATTCCTTCGGTTAATTATAATGAAATCCTATACGCTTAGCTTTGGGAGCATGACGGGCTCACATGTTGCAATCCCAGAGGCTCGGAGTATAGATTGTGCATGTCGGCACATACAGGATTTAACCGGTCCTTTAAACACGATCGTTCCTTTAAACAGTAGCAATTTTCTAGACTTCAGAAGGGCCTGGGGCTTCCATGTGGGCTCATTCTGGTAGGTACATATGTATCTTGTATTTTCTACTTGAAAAAATGGTGTGGGATGCCATTGCCGTTACGTGGGGGTAAATTTATCATCGGAGCGGGATTTCAGCAAAAATTTGACTTGGAATCTGTATTCTACTATCTACAGTATACAGTACCACGGTGATTCTAATACATGCAGAGCTAGTGCTGCACGTGACTCGACTCGACTCCGACTAGTCGCCGAGTCGAGCCGGTTTTTGAGTGAGTCAAGTCTTCATTTTGACTCGTGACTCAGTTGACTTTCTGTGAATCGACTCCGACTCGAGCCGACTTGAGTCGCTGGCCTCAATTGTATTCAATTTTTTTCAATTTCCGGCTATTTTGAGGCCGTTTTCTCACCATGACGAAAAATTATACAGCATTTGTAGTGACTCTATTCTTAAGCGACTCCAAGCGACTCGAGTGGGAGTGAGTCGAAAAATAAATGACTTGACTCCGAGTCGATGCCGTTTGGAGCCGGAGTCACGTGGAGTGGAGCCGGAGTGAGTCAAAGTCGGAGTCAGGGCAGCACTATGCAGAGCCACTCAAAGTCCCTTGAAAATGAATTTGGAGTGAAACGCCAGAGACTTGCGGGTTCTACAGGTGAAACAGGTGTTTTTGTCGGTGAGAGGTGTGACTGAGGTCACAATGGTGACATTGTGTGATGCTCGGTCACACAATGCAAAAGATCCCGAGTTTGCACATGATCCAGTAGCCCCTAAGCCGAAAATTCCAAAGCTACACCTGGCAAAGCGGTAGAGAAGGAGAGCAGTGCAGATAGATGAAGAGGAATCATCAACAGAGAATGACAATTGAGTTCTGTCACACATGTGTGTGTGACATTTGTTACTGCCCTGTCACACTGTTCAAACGACCCAGAACAGCCGAATTACGGGATGTTACCTTCTTTTGCTCACTGCTACGTGTACACCTATCCTAGCAACCCCAAAATTGGTACAGACATAGTTTGGATGGTCCTAATGTATTGTATATAGCTATCTACCTGATATGTACTCTCAGTAATACTCAGTGCCCTGATTTCAGATTTAGTGTTTAAAGGACTGGTTAAATCCTGTATTTTGCAGTCAAATTCCCCTCAACTCTCAACCCCAAATTTTGCATTGGTATATGACATCGTTTCATCATTTAAAGCTGTGCCAGGAGCTTTTGCGACTCATTTGCGACTCATTTGCGACTCAGAAGACATGGTTTGCACAATTAACAACATTAAGTAAATCGGGATCACATAAACAATCGGCAAAACATGGGCACAGTAGTGACAGTATTACGACCACTTTTGGACAGAATCCCATTGACACAAGGAATCCCGTTCGGTTGCCCTCGATCCTTGATCCAGGGCATTTTAATCGTTTTAACGCTTGACGTTAAACAAACACGATTAAGAGAACTTACAAGTGTAGCACTAACCAGTTTTATTTTCAGATGCAATGAAATCGGTCCAACGTACAATCCATCAACAAGTCGTACTGGAATCGGCATCATCGAGGTGTTCAGTTCCATCGTATTCCGGCCGGTCATCTAGCTGTCGTGACTAAAAGTTCCAACTTGAAAAGCTCGGCCCACTAATCCAACTGAACAATCACCTTGGTCGAATCTTATTCTAAAATCAGAAGTCAATGCGTCAACCCGACGGAATACCGCCTTCTTGGAGCGATGTACTCCAGCTGACCATAGAAGACGGTGAAGACCTACAGTACCGAAGAAAATAGGTTTCGTCACATACCTGATTAGCTTAACCCCTTGAGTGTAACTTCTTGTTCGCTATGGCCAGTGCATCTGTGTTGTTAAATCTCTTTTCTTGCAGACAGAAGATTACCAAATGACGATGTCACTTCATGGCCCAAAATTTTCATCATCCATTTGAGTCCAGGTCAGTCGTTCGACATTCTGAACTCAAGAATCCCTACTCAGTTCTTCTACTTCTATAGGCACAACATGACCACATGAGATCTATATATATCGAACTGCCGCCGAGTATATGTAGCCTGCATGTAGCGGCCTCCCTCAGAACCAAGCATGAGGGTCTGCACGGTTTGTGTCGCTCTCTTCGCAGGACTAGGTAATGTTACCACCTTATCGAAATCAATTTGTACTGAAAGGTCGTTAAGGTGCCTTCCTATACGGGTTGGTGGACTATCGCAAGGCTTGTGATTGACCTGTCTTTTGACTTTCTTTTAAGTTATGATACTGGCATCATTACAACCAGCATCGCCCACGATTCATTCAAAGCATGTAAGCCGGATAACCTCATATTGAGATCGACTAATATTCACAAATATACGACTGGCAGATATGGGCCACCCCAATGAGGCCATGACCGGGGCAATCGTGTCCACGTATATTGCTGGTTCGGCCATAGGATCGGTTTCACAGATGTTCCTCGGGGACAGGCTTGGAAGAAAGCGGTACATGCAATTGATGTGCATTGTTGTACGTCAATTAATTTTGGACTAGAGTCTGATATTCAAGTCCCTCTCCCTCTTCCCCAGGTTACAGTGGGCACCATCATTCAAACTGCAGCTCAGAATTACGCAATGTTTCTTGTTGGACGAATATTGACTGGGATTGCAGCGTGGGTGTTAAGTGCTGGGTTGAATGCTAGTTCGAAATTCAAATTGGCTTAATCAATGTACAGCGGGGGATTGAATGGGACGGTTCCCATTTATCAATCGGAAATCTCGTGAGTGCTTTCTATGACACTGCATTGTCGAACTCTTTACTTAAGGCATCCCTCTGTAGCCCTCCAGAATCTCGGGGTGTCCTCGGTGGACTGTCAGGATATATGATTACCTTTGGTGGCTGTATCGGTAAATTATCTTCAATTATTCGTTCGTTGGAATTCTGGTCAACGACTTTCTATCTGTCAGCAAACTGGATCGGTTTTGCTTGTAGTTACGCCTCTGACAGCACTTCATTCCAATGGCGATTTCCATTTGCTCTACAAATTCCACCTGGGGTGATCTTGTTCCTTGGACTACAGTTTTTGTTACCGGAATCTCCGAGGTGGCTCATAAGACATGGCATGGATGAGGAAGCGAAACGAGCTTTCTCTCGAATTAGGGGAGACCTTAATGGGGTAGGGGATATTTTCTTATCTCATACTTATGATTGCTCATAATTCGAAGACGCGCTTACACCTTGAGTTTGACGAGATGAAGCAACAAATTTTGTATGAGAAGGTGGCCACTGGATAACCTTTTCTGGACGAAAATAATTGACAGTACTAATGCACCGGACAGGCAACCGAAATTACGAGTTTGAAAGAGGCTTGGAACAAGTATAGAAAGCGGGTCGTCATCGCAGTCGCGGTACAGACTATGACTTCGGCGTCAGGAATCAATGTCATCAGTGAGTTTTTGTCCCGTCTTTTATGCCGCCATCTCTTTGACTGATGTCGATCGATATGGTAGACTATTATCAGACTACGCTTTACGAGAATTTAGGTGTCACCGGACATCAGGTTCTTTTGTTAGCGGCTTGCTACGGGACGGTCCAACTTGTCATGAATTGTTTTACGGTGAGCAGCTTCTAGCCTTGTTGGGCAACTAATCATCAACGGGTCCTCTGACCTCTCGTTCGTAGCTTCGCATGTTGGACACTGTTGGCCGTGTCAAACTTTTGGTTTATGGATGTGGGGGGCTCTGTATTGATCTAGTTTATTCTGCTTTGAGTACGCCATTCACCTTTCGAGAGTTTACCAGAAAAGAACTATGATTCAACTCGACCTCAGTGGCTAGATTTTTCGCCAATTCTGATAACAGGATCGGTAAAGGGTTCGGGATTCTGGGAATCTATGCCTATACCGCGATCTTTTGTAAGTTGTGCAGTTTCTCTTGGACTCCTGACGTGGTTTGGCTAAAGGAGAGTTAGATCTTTGTATCAATAGTACAACATGGTTGTATGGTGTAGAAATCTTGCCTATGTCTTTACGAAGCAAAATGTAAGTATAGATTTCGGTGTTTGTCTTTCTTCATCCCACTTCTAATTGGTTTGCTGTGCTTCGTGATGGCTTAATTGCTTCTAAACCCAGTACTGGGCTCTCTGCTCTCTCCCATTTTCTTGTCAATGTTGGACTTACGGAAGCCGGACCTGTCGCGCTTTCGACGGTTCGAGAAAATTATTATTGTAGGTCCTTGTACCTCGGGATACTCTCTTTCAAATTGACAAGATTTTTCTGTCAAGATGTGTTTGTCGTGACAATGTTCATTGCCACCATTGGGATTTATCTCTTCTTCCCCGAAACGAAAGGAAGAAGTTTGGAAATGATCGCAAAGGAGTTTGGAGATAAAGTAGTTGTCGACCCCTTGACAGAGGCTGATCATGTTACAGTTTCAAGGCATGCTAATAGTTCAAAGAACAAAACAGATGTGGAGGAAGGAAGGATCGAGTACACCTAGTGTGCTGAGGGAGATGCGGGGCAAGAGGTACCTATAGGCTGGCTGAAAATTGTATTACTGACTTACGGAGTGCGGTCGAAAGCACTGTCTTTATTGCTACGACACAATTGCATACGTAAGTACTACTCGAATGTCAAAAACTGTTTTTCAGCTCCATATATCCGATATATGCATATACATCTACTACACCGTTATTCACATCTACTTATGATCTGCATGAGTTCTGAAGATACCAAACCCCTTCGAGACGGCTTTTATCGCGAGGAGGAATGTTGAATGTCATCATTGGGACCGGTGGTCCGCCATGAGGGTTTGGCAAATTGCCAGATGGTCCAGACCCAGAAGCAGGGTTCTGTTGGCTGTTTGGATTGAAGGGAAAGGTTGGTTTTCCCATCGGGGTATGGAAAGGAGCATTTGGAGTAGGACCAGAACGAGGTGGAACGTTGTTCGGAGCTAATGAATTTGGAACATGGGGAGGTTGATGGGCATGGGTCGGATTATTCTGAGACGACAAATGGTTGGGAGGTTGAGACGCTCTTGGACCGAAGGAAGCCTACATCGCGCTGTTTTGCGATGGGTTCAACCAGTCTTGTGCCGCGTCAATACAGGGGTTAAGGAGACCAGAAAAAGATATCGTTTTACGTACATGTTCGCGTTGTTATCCATGGAGTTGACTGCTGCCAGCAACCAGGAAAGGGTGTCCATACGATTGGCCTTTTCCATTTGTAGGTTAGATCCTGTGGCTGTGCTGGGCATAGCTTTAGCGGACTAGCGTTGAGTAAAAAACTCGCTCGGAGTTTTTGACCGGTTTGAAACAGGGGGGGTCTCAAGGATGGGGGGTTTTTAACCGTTTCTAACCTCACGTGATTCAGACACGTGATCCATATATATATATATATTTTTTTTTTTGCAGCGCGGCGCGCACCAAGTGCTCAGTGTATAGGACAGTTAAATTAGAACAACGCAGAGGCCGTTGGTCTCATCGGGTCAACATAAGTGTGTCCATCGCATAGTGTGATCAATTTTCCTGAAGAAAGCTAATATATACAACAAAAAACTAGTCTATTTGAGCTAAGAAGGAAGAAACCCGAGAATGCGAGAAGTCGTTATTGCTCGATGAAGGAGCCAATTGCAAGAAACTCGGAACAACCTGAGATTGGTCTGAATTAGTCGTCCCTTCTTTCTCCTTGTCCGCAAAGATTTTGACAGCGGCGTCAGGGATTGTGAGTTCGGCTGGATGACTTTTGGTCATCGTAGGTTGGTGAGGTGGTTCGAGCAGATTGGGATTGTTGAACTTCGTACTACTTTGTCATTGCTACTATTGTCCATGGTTCAAATTCCGAATTATCCTACATTGGTGCCACCAAAATTCTTCAGCACGTGAGTGTTTGGAACACCCTCAAAAAAACCTCCCTCGAGGTACCAGGACCCCCGCCTATCCTCCAGAGGGTCAGGACAAAAGTCCGGACAAAACTTTCGAAAATTTGGCCCCACCTTTCGTCAAAGTCCGGACAAAAATGGGATTTTTGGGCTGAATGTCTATTTCACAGTCCGGACAAGGTTTTGCGTCTGCGGAAAGGTCTGGTCAGAGTCCGGACAATGGGCCAATTTCCTTTTTTGCAGCGATAATTGATGGACACATATGGTTTACCAGGATTGACCTTTTTTAGTACTATTAACTTTGACAAGCCACGAACAATACTTAGTCAACAATTGTGTATACGAGCTCTTGGGTGTATCTAGTTCAAAATTTCCTGATTAGAAATAAGTGTTAATTACCATTGTATGTTTGGTCAGGAATCCGGACAAAAATTTCGAAAAATCGAGGTCTGGTCGTCTATCCGGACAATGTTTGCATGAGACCGTCGAAAGAAAATCCGGACAAAAATTGCCAAAACGGCCAAATTTCGTACCAAACATTCGTAGGGGTTGGCGGGGGTCCTGAGGTACCCTGTTTTTAACCGCACGTGGAGGCTCCCTGTTTTTAAGCTTTAAAAACCTTTTTTGTTGGAGAGTAAGTGCATGACTTTTTTACTTAGATCCTGTGGCTGTGTAGCCCTATGGTGGACCTACGTTGAGCCATAACCCTAAGCAAGCATTAATAGCATAAACATACATATCATACTCCTATTCCATATGCACAGCTAACCAAAAGTCCTGGACCAACAAGTAGCCCAACAAACATCATCCTCCTTCCCGAATCCATCGGAAAAGCTACTATATGACACCAGCCACCAAACACTGTCGAACAAGCCAGAATAGATTCACCAACACCACGGGGAGAATAACAAAGGACACGACCAGGGAAGGAGCTTGGTCAAAAGACCACTGTGCGGATAAATGATGGCTATCGCATGGTTCGTCGGTATGGAGGGTCCTTGCACCACTGCAGTCGTGTGACCGGTATAGAAAGCAGTGGTTGCCACGCCTCCACCTGCAATGAAGGTTTTCCAATCGCCTGGACCATGTTGAAAATGTAAGATACCAAATTCTTTTTTGTGCAGTTGACTGTTCAGACTTCACCTTGGATATTATTATTCACTGCTAGAGTGTAATCTTCGCGATAACTCTCTACGTTTTCAACGTTACGATGATCCTCCGGTTATCCTGCTCAGTATATCTTCCGGTGATGCCACCAACACCTCGAGAGATTCCACCGGAATGCTCTGTATTGGTGGGGTTTGAGGGCGGATCTTCAGCAGCGGTCTGGCCGTCAGTATTCCGGTCATAAGCATCTTCGGTCCCCTGATCATTGCCACTAGTCTGCTGGTCGTACTGCTCTGGATCCCGAGAACTGTGTTGGAACCCATTGTAGACAGTGTCAAACGCTGCGAGATATTCCTTGTAGACGTGGGCCAACTGTTGGGCTATAGCGGGACCAGACTTGGGTAGATCGTTAGGGTGCCCACCAGGAAACTGTACGAAACCCATTCGAGCACCAATGACAGCCCATAAGTCCTTTGATTGCATCTGTTGAGAGAAAAAAAAGATAGAAGACCGAGGTCAGCGCGGTAATGCCAATTATGAGCTTTTAACTCACATTTGCCAAACCTCCTTCTTGAATGACATAGGAATGCAGAGAGTGCAAATCGATGGGCCTACCGTCTATATCCAAGAGTCGTTGGTCTATAGAGATGGATTTCTGATGGCACCAAGCTTTGAAAGCCCCTTCGAAACGGCTTTTATCGAGAGGAGGAATGTTGAATGTCATCATTGGGACCGGTGGTCCACCATTAGGGTTTGGCAAATTACTAGATGGTCCAGACCCAGAAGCAGGGTTCTGTTGGCTGTTTGGATTGAAGGGAAAGGTTGGATTTTCCATCGAGGTAGGAAAGGAGCATTTGGAGTAGGACCAGAACGAGGTGGAACGTTGTTCGGAGCTAATGAATTTGGAACATGGGGAGGTTGATGGGGATGGGTCGGATTATTCTGAGACGACAGATGATTGGGAGGTTGAGACGCTCCTTGGCCAAAGGAAGCCTGCATCGTGCTGTTTTGCCATGGGTTAGTCTGGCTGCCACTGTTCAAGTTGGAAGGCCTTGTGTTGCGTCAATACAGGGGTTAAGGAGACCAGAAAAAGATATCGTTTTACGCACATGTTCACGTTGTTATCCATGGAGCTTAGTACTGCCTGCAACCGGGAAATGGTGTCCGTACGAGTGGCCTTTTCCATTTGTAGCTGTCTCATTCTGCCTGATAAGACGGCCTCGTCAGCAGGATGTTGATTCCTTCGACTCTGTAGCTGGTGCATTGCAGCATCCACCTGCGTGATGGAGACTTGCAGCTGTTGCACCCTTTCCTGTATCTCGGTACGAGATCTCATCGGCATGCCAGATTGGTCGGAGGGTTGAGTCTGAGACTGAGAGGGAGGCATTGGATGACCGAGGGATAGACTGCGCATGGCTCCGCTAGAGTTCATGCCAGGTGGTGGTGGTGGGAGCATGGACATCGGGGGACGTACATTGGAACCCCCTTGAGGTTGGCCGACACGGTTGGCGAGGTTGATCGGACCGTTTTGATTCTGCTGGTTCTGAGCCAAGCTGAGGTATTCGAGCTGTCGACTAAGGCCTTGGATATCCTGTAGAGCGATTGTGGCAGCAGCAGAAACAAGTAAGTGGAAAGCTAGAGACAGAAGAAGCAATGTCCTGCCTGGTTTCTGTTCATGTCACCTTGGGGGTCTTGCTGGAGACCTGGCTGCTGCTGTTGGGACATCTGGTGGTGGTCGCTGAGGAAGCTCTGATGAGATACTTATTGCTCGCTGCGCTCGCAATTATATGAATCATGATCGGCGGCTGTGAAGAAGGGAGGGTCGTTTATGTAAGCATGTGATACATCTTTCAGTCTACCCGTCCCACTATGAGCGCAGTCCCTAGTCGTCGCGCAATTCTAAGCCTTTATTCCTCAACATTACGGACAGCAAAATCTTTCAGCTCTTACAACTTCAAAAATTACTTTGTCCGACGAACCAGAGACGTCTTTCGGTCCATCCAGGCATGTCTTACTTTTTTCTAATGGAAAACCCAATACCAAACAAATATATCCTCAGGCTGAGCAAGATCCCTCTCGAGTTCAGTCAATGTACCAAGAGGCGGTACAGGATTTAACTGTAATGAGACGAAGTGCGATCGTGAACCAGTTGTACGGAGGATGGAAGCTAGCTGTTGAGGATCCTGCGAAACCTGTTCTTGAGAGGAGTGATAATTGATGGAGTCGGACGAGTAACAGTCGTGAGTTAGATTTTGAGGGTGAGCTAGCTCCATATACTGGCTGCATCTGCTCAATTCCTCATAGCTGCTAGTATCTATTAGTCCACGTCCATGCGCACAAAGTTACTGCGACAATCTCCCTTCCCCGTTACAGTGCACCCAAGGCAAGGACAGGTTCTTCGTGCGAGCTGCTACGAGTTTAGTCGGCCTAGGCCCAACAAACTCACCTCGGGCCTCTGTCCTTGAAAGCTCATAGTCTATCATTGCGGTTCTTTAGAAGTACGAAACCTTCGAAAGTTGTAAAAGAGCACAATACAAGTTCATACTACAAATGCAATTATGCGGTTCTATGTATCTCTATGAAGACAGCTATCTTAAAACACAGCCCAAGGCGATCCCTTGCGATTCGAGGTTCATTCTACTCCGTTACGAGGTCGCAGTTCTGTACAGAAACGAAGAGACGGAGAGGAAATCTGGCTTACATGCGTTGATGTTTTTTGACACCAACGCAGACCCAGCAGGCCCCCTCGAGGTAAAAGGGAATGTAAATTGGGAAATTTTCCTGACTGTTTGAGTGAGGGGAAACCTCGAGTTGGAGAAGTCATGGTAGTTCAGAATCATGAGCTTTGATATATCTGAACAGGTGCGGGTCCTCAAGCTTCAAGTTACGGTCACGCCCAAAGGGGTACTAAACCCAAGGGTCCAACTTCAAGAGCTCGCTATCTTCTCGTGACGATCTGGTAGAAACGATGATAAACTGAAGTTCCGAAATTTCGTCGCTTCGGTGGTGATAGAACCCGCAGTGTCGAAAAAGTTATTGTAAAGGGTTAAGAGGCATAGTCAGGATAAAGGAAGGCTTCAAGTCAGAAAAGAAAAGGAAGTCATATACGCAATACATATGCATAATCCTTTAAGTGATTCTTGTATTTTTACTTCTTGTTACTTCTTCTCGTCCCATCCCAAATCTATACGCTCAACTCAACCTTCCCAGCATTCTCCACCACCTCCTTCGCCTCATCCAACACCGGTCTCACCCATTCCTTCAAAAACCCATCAACCTGCTCTGGCGCTCTCCCAATAAACGTTTTCGGATCCAACAACCCCCCATCTTCATCCTTCAACTCATCCCAAATACTCTTAAAATACTCGTCCTTCTTTATCCTCTCAATCAAATCGTTCTCCCCTCCCTCCATTTTGACTTGCCATCCAGCTTCATGGCTCAACACACGGATCTTCTCGTGGGCTTCTTGGCGGTCGCCTCCTTTTTTGACGATGGCCATGATTACATTTTCGGTTGCCATGAAAGGCAGCTCTTGGGAGATACGCCGAGCGATGACTTTGGGGTAGACGACTAGGCCTTCGGAGATGTTTTGGAGGGTGGAAAGGACGATGTCTGCGGTGAGGAAAGCTTCAGGGAGGGTGATGCGACGGTTGGCGCTGGATGGGTGTTAGGGAAAATGAGTCGTTAGTAAACGCTACTGAAAGGAAGCGTAACGAGAAATATACTTTACCTATCATCCAATGTCCTCTCAAACCACTGCACACTGCTCGTCATTAGCGCATTTTGATGGAGGACCATCAAGTGCCTCGATAAACTGCAAACGCGTTCAGAACGCATTGGGTTGCGCTTGTAAGCCATCGCGGATGATCCGATCTGCGTGGATTCGAAAGGCTCTTCTACTTCCTGTCATCAAAAAGCGACGTATGTGAGCTTTGACTGCGGCATCAACTCTTAGATATATACATAGATGGACACAAACCTTCAAGTTCGCCAACAACCGAATATCCGTAGCGATCTTATGCGCTGTCGCTCCAAACGATGCCAAAGGACCCAATACATCTATGTCGATCTTCCTCGAGTACGTCTGGGACGTCACAGGGTAAGCGTACTCGAAACCTGAAAGTTTCGTGACAAGCTTGTCGAGAGCTTCGACCTTGTCGTGATCTCCATCGAACAAGGCGAGAAAACTGGCTTGAGTACCAGTCGTGCCTTTGACTCCACGAAATCCGATATCTTGCCTGGCGCGTTTGATGTTACGTAGGTCCCAAAGAAGTTCCTGTATTGCAGGAAGAGAATTTCAAACGATTTTTAATATATGACGAGAATCAAGACAACGAAGACAACGACTCACCTGGATCCACAGAGTCGCTCTCTTGCCAACTGTTGTCAACTGAGCAGGTTGGAAATGGGTAAAGCCTAATGTAGGTAGGCTCTTGTACTGCTCAGCGAAAGAAGAGAGCCTCGAAATGAGTACAGTGAGTGAACGAATGAGGAGATCGAGCCCATCCCGAAGGAAGATGAGATCGGCATTGTCGGTCACATAGCAGGAGGTTGCACCGAGACTAAGAAAGATATGATTCGTCAAGAAAGAACCTGGCGAACGAAAAGGACTTACTGAATGATACCAGCAGCCGCTGGAGCGACAGTACCAAATGTATGGACATGAGCCATGACATCGTGCCTTCGCTTCTTCTCCTCTTTGGCTGCAACATCGAATTGTTCGGGAGTCAAGCGCTACAAGCATAGATCCATAAATCACAGGCTGTGGTTAGGAATATCACACACACCAAGTTGGCCTTCATCTGCTCAACTGC
Source organism: Dendrothele bispora CBS 962.96 (assembly GCA_004369135.1). Taxonomy (NCBI): domain Eukaryota; kingdom Fungi; phylum Basidiomycota; class Agaricomycetes; order Agaricales; genus Dendrothele; species Dendrothele bispora. Next base: position 28,558 of record ML179600.1, read on the forward strand.
TTCATCGGAGATCGATAGCCCCAATTCCTTTTCTGCGATAGCAAGGTTGAGCCAAAGCTTTCTCCATGTGTAGAAGCGGTTCTAGAAATGCGCGCTAAGTATCAAGCAGCCAAATTACTCCTCGACACACTCACTGAAGGGGAGAAAAGGTGGGCCATTTCTTTGCTGGCATATCGGCTTCATGTGGGTGTTTGAGCTCTGAGTCCGAAGACCGACAGAAAAGTGGAATAAAACACGAACCTTGAAAGCGGTGTCTGGTAGGTATCGAAAGCTTCCATGGTGTCTGTTATCTATACTTTGGCGCCTCGTTCCGCACTTTGATACCAGCCCAAAATGATAAATATAGATCCACGGGTCTGCAGCGTCTACAGCTTTTGCAAGAGCTGAAAGAGCTTTCTCGAGAGGTATCGCTATCGATTTGCTCAACGAGATCTGTAGAAAAGCGAAAACTCACCGAAAGTTCAAGAAGACCTTTGGATAGGGAAATTTTTTGGCTGTTCTCTCGGGCCGTGTCTACCGAAGAGCCTTGAGGTCACTCAGGCGAGCCTGTTCACAACGCTGAAGTCCACTAGTGAATACATGTCGACCAATACTTTGTACTTGTCATTTTACTCTGACGTAGCCAGGAAACGGGTCAGTCCCACTGCTTCATAGCTTTTCTACGAAAAAGTTTATAGCTATACTATGTCCTATCATGACCATGCTTCGCAATACGTATGAGGCGCTCAAAACATACTGCTTTCTATCGGGGTTCTCACCACCGAGAATTGCTGTTTGAAACTCTCCGAGTCTTATCATCCGTCATATGTCAACACTAGTTCGCAATACCGTTGGTTGCGTTCGAAATCCAAATCGCTGAGAGGCCGTTTTCCCCTCCGAGGACCGTGTTTTCCGGGGACGCTCCTTTTTCACAACACCAAGTTACTGTTCATGTCATTCTCAGTTTTGCAGCGATTAGAACCTGGGAACTCGGATGCAGCAAAGAAATAGTTCATGGGTCAGTACCTAGGTGGCGTTCATGGCTTTCCCCGCAGAATCTACAGCTACATGTCTTATTGCGATTATGCATCACTATACTTAGGTCAACACGAGGTATCAGGCCTTCCAAGATTGTCATTTGGAACCTTCTGTTCACCGGTCATACTGGTATAGCACCGGTCTGAGATGCAATCATTGCCTGCATTCAAAATCCGAAGCTTGCCTGTCAGCCTGAAGCTGATGCCAACACTGGCAGTGGGAGCAAAAATTCTAGAGCGTCTAATGACCTTATTGGATTGGCGAATACCTATCTTTTTCGGATCAATCTAGAAACACTGCATAACGTTCTCCAGAGTACTGGTCCTCCTCCTCCCACCGTCTGGGTGTCTCTCTTTCAACCCACCATGGCACCCATACCCCAAGACATTCTCCCTCAACATCCCAGATTCCAACTCAACTCTTCCGGTCTAGCTGGTTTCTTCGGTGGTGACGAGGCTATTGCCGCCATGAATACGGCCCAATACTACAAGGGCAGGAAGTTCATGGGCTTCTACAACTCCCCCGGCGGATTCCGAATGGCCAAACATTATGGACGTTTGGCCAAATCACGGATATGGAGAGGCTTCTACCCCGACGTCTACCTTGAACCTCACGAAGTCTTTAGTCTGGATGGAGGTCCAGGGAAGATGTGCCCCGATTTTTTAGGCGCGAGGACGGGAGTAGTGATGGATCGGACTGGGCATTTGGGATACTTGTTTCTCAAAAAAATGCGGCACAGAGCGAGTTCGAAATGTGAGCTTGTCAAAAGCAGTAGGAAGGCGACGAAACCAGTCAAGGTTACCATAGTCGATTTAGGTGACATCGAACTACCTGCGAATTACATCCATCGTCCTGCACCCCTTCGACGTCGTGTCCTTTTGGTTAACGCATTCACAGTTCTAGCCAGTCTTGCTGCGTCTATTATCAGTGGTCTGTCTAAGGACTGGTACGCATTCTATCTGATCCTTCTAGGGATCATAGCCCACGGTGCGGCGTGCTTCATCCTAGGCTCCGGCAGCATCGAGGTCAGACTTGTTCCCCCACCGAAAAAATCTCCACGAGGTGACGGTCTCATGACGATGGAAGGTGATATAATGATCGTTCTCGGAAAAGAGAAGGAAGTCTTCCAAATAACACGAGGGTCCATTTCAGTTGAATTCCCAGCCTGGGTCAAATGGAATGGTTATTTTGCCGTAGGAGCTTGCTGCTTTCTATTGATGCTCCAGCTCCTCGTACAGCTTTTTTTGATCCCCCAAGCGACACTCTTCGGACAGATTCTTTTCCTGTGTTCCTTTGGCGTATCGTTCCTTTGCAACACCTACCTTTCCGCGCTTGACAAGGAGGATTTGCAAAGGGAAACATTAGGAGACAAGGTGTGGAACGTAGGCAAAAATTCGGTGAAAGGATACAAGTTTCAGAATTGGACGACGATGGCGATAGCGATGCTTTACGTCCTAAGACCAACCAAGGACGGAGTCGCGGAACAGTTGTTCAATCGTCTTCTACCTAACCAAACTCCGGAATGGAAAACTTTCAAAAAAGACATATTTGAAGTGTACGACTCGGATGAAGCCATGGATCCTATAGCCAGAGCTGAGCCGAGTGATGAACCGTCGGATGAGCAGAGGGTAGTGGTCCAAAACATGTATACGGACTGGCAGGATGCGGTGAATTTTCTTCACGCTTACAAAAAGAAGGATACATCCCAGCTCGATGACGATACAGTCAGGTCTGGCGGAGGTCAGCAAGTTTTGGAAAAGTTGGAATGTGCATGATAACGAGTTGAAAATCAGTCTGGATCGATAGTACACATATACGTATGTTGGAACGGACTACATGTTATAAGATCAAAAGTATTTGTGTTTTTAGTATTGAGCGAGTTACGAATGGCTCCGTAATTTTACCTAGAGCGAGAGGAAAAAATTCTTTTTTTCTTTTCTCCCACTTTCCATTCGATTCCCCGGGCTATAATCAAATAAATGCTAAGTGATCTTGTCCGGTCATACGAAGTCGCTCGCTGTAAACCGGTCAATCGGGACATCAGTAAACAGTTCCAAATCAGGGAAGCGGAACGGAGAGCACAATGATACACGGAGGTGAAAACATGATAGAAACGTTAACCCGATGGATAAAAAACGATACGGCTTCCGTTGAGATTCGAATTCGAATGCAGAAAGACACAACACCATCTGTAACTCGCATCACTAGCATTTTCGTCTTTACTGTCACAACCGAAGAAAACCGGAGTTCGGGTTGGTTAAACGGTCCTAGGAGATGAGCCCATTTATCGCAAAAAGGCTTCCAAGGAGCTGCTGTAAAACACCTCAGAGGGTGTCATAAGAATCGCTGGATGAGAATGGCAATTCTACAAATGCAATGAATGAGCAATATGAAATGAATAAATAATTCAGGTTAGTTAGACTTTTTCCCGACTTGAACGCCAATTAGACACCCGATAGACCTACCTTGACGAGGTCAGCGAACAATTCAAACGGTTTACTATGGTCGAACTGTGCCGGACCGTTCGGCTACCTCATTTCTGATAATATTTGCTGACCTTCTCAAATGAAACCGTAGCGATCTTATGCGTCGTTGCTCGAAACGGTGTCAAAGAATACAATACGTCTACATCGATCCTCCTCGATTATTTCCAGGACGTCACAAGGTAGGCGTACTCGAGAGTCGAAAGCTTAAAGTTTCGTGACAAGTTTGTCGAGAGCTTCGACTTTGTCGTGATCTCCATCGAACAAGGCGAAAAAACTGGCTTGAGTATCAGTCGTGCATTCGAAGTAGATGTCTTCTGCAAACCAGACTTAACAGCTTTGGAAGTGGCCGGATTTGCTATGAGACGTTACTAACTTCTATTTTGAGTCTCTTCTTTTCGATTGACTGACTTGCCTTAAAGGCATCTCTGCTGGGATCAACGTGCATATAGTTACTTCTAGCCGCTTTGTCTGCATAATGAAAAGTGATCTGCTTCTATGTCAATCAATACAGAATCCAGTTTTATTGAAAGAGAATCGTAAGAGAGAAACATAAGAGAGCTGGGGATTTATGATGGATAAGGATGGATAAGGACTCGTGGTGCCCTGTTCTGGGGGTATCAGCTTTTACATAAGTAGAATGATAGATATATATAGAGATCCATGGGGACCAGCTTCATTACATGAAATGCGCGGAATAGCAAGACTCACCGAAAGTTTTAGAACACTATTTGAGGCGACAACTGATCAAAAGCGTGTCATGAGTCCGGCGTCCCATGTGAAAGCGTGTTTTTGCCATACACCTCGTTCATCTCGGGGCCCTTGCACCAGTGAATTCTCTGAGGGAGTGAGAGCAACCAAAGTTTCATGGGGACAAGTCGCTCCTGACGGCGGTCCAGAGCACTTGAACCGCACTTGGTACAAGGACCTACCACATGAAACACGCTCGAAGCGGGTGAACGACTTGACACTACTACAACGGATGCAAAAATTCGGGGTCTCCAGTCCCCATGGCCTACGTGTGGCGTGGGTCCATGTATATCGTATGGCCTGGCAAGTATGACGGCCTTCGGGACTCATGGTAGAGCTGAAACGAAGAATTGGAGTGTGGAGCCCAAGGCCAGGTTGATCCTATAAGATGTACATGACACCTTGCTCGACATTAATGTCGTTGAAAAGCACTCGTTCAACGAATTGGGAGATGAAAAAAGCCAGTTTAGCAGGCTGAAGGTGAGTTGTGGGAAAGAGGAAGACATTGTTTAAGATTTGGCTGGGATGCAAATGTTAGTTGATAGGTAAGCAAAGCAAATGAGAGCTGACACACCTAGTGGTAATGCCATGCAAGCAGTCATGAGCATCTTTTGTGAAGGGCTTGGAACCAGAGGCCAACACAAACAAATGAGCGTTTTTTGGTTTGAGCCATTCTCGGAACGCCGGCATCATCAAATGATCAAATACCTGATTGATAATATGAGTTTAACATGGTAGACTGATACTTAGGAGATAACTTACCACACGAAAGCGCTCTGCAGTCATGCCATTTGGAGTGTGATGGAGGTCACCAGTGTTGGGGTCAGAATGGGTTACTAAGATGATAACAACCTCATTGACACCCATGCTGGATATGCAGAAGTTGAGATTGAGTCATTTGAAACAGCTGGGGAGACTCCTTACGTTTGCATAGCGTTAACAGTGTTTATCAGTTGGTGGGTGTAAGCGTCCACTCCAGCAGGCGTGTTGAAGTCAAAGTTGATGAGGGAAGTGACGAGAGGTTTTGCCTGCAATGTTTTTGTTGAAATAGGTGGTGGAACTAGGAGGTTATCAAGAACGTCTTGAACTGTTACGACTGCCGATGCATAGTTGGAATTTTGTAGTGTGGTAATGCGGAAAGGTATCTCGAAATCAACGTCACTGCCAACAACCTGAAGTTGGATGACAGCGAGACTAGGTAGCTTCAGTGGACGAAAGAAAGTAAATTCTCGATTGCGTATGGAAAGGACGACATTGGTGAGAGCATGGCTGTTTTCACCATAAAACCCCTATTGCGATGAGCCTTGGTTAGTGCTGCCATGAATGAGGTTTTGGAGTACAACACTTACCGTATAGACAAACTGCGGTTTTTTGGATGTCTGTCTGTGTTGATAGTGTTCGCAAGCTGGACAAAGAAAATAGATCCACGAGGGTTTTTCGCACTCTTTGTCAACTAGCTCAAGGCAAGCGCCCGAGTTGCTGGGACCGTAACACACTATGTGTGCACACTTAGCACAGTTTGCCTTGGGCATTTTGTTATCGTCATGACACCCTCGGCACCACTGAGAACGTCACCTATGGCATCCGATAATGAAGCGGTGTAAACATACCTGGGCTGCGGCAGGGGTTTTGGCAAAGTTTTGGAAGGTGAGCGAGTTGGATTCAGGATCGAGTTTTTCATTTTCAGTGGATTCCTCAGGCTTGGAATAGACCCATTTTCAGATCAGTGTTCAATGTGGGGCGCGTTGGGACATACCTGTTTGCGTTTCCGGGTGGTTGGAGCAGCGGTTGTTGTCGGTTCATCCGAGACCTGAGTATCAAGCTGAGCACTAACAATAGGTTCCGGGTGTGGAGCAACGTCGCTAGTACTCTCGATGACTTTTTGGGAGGTGCGACGTCGTTTGGGCGGCATAAGTACTTCATCAGATGCTGATGGAGTCATGGACGCGACTGAGCAATACTCAACAGCACGTGACGTGACGTTTCGCGGCATTACTAATTTATAGGGTTGTTCCGATGATCGATCACGCTGACTCGGACCCAGCCGCGGTATCCTTTGATGCATATTCACCACGATATTGCCTGGTTATACGAAATCACTCGCTGTAAATGGGATCAGTAAACAGTTCCAAACCAGAGAAGTGGAACGGAGAACACAATGATATAGGTACACGGAGGTGAACATGATAGGAACGTTATATAATCCGATAGTAAAAAACAGCTTCTGTTGAGATTCGAATCCAGAAAGACGACACTTTCTGTAACCCAACTCACTAACGTTTTCCTCTTTACTGTCACAACCGAAGAATGTGGGAGAAGAGCCATGACCGGTTAAATGGTCCTAGGAGATGAACCCATTTATTGCAGTGAACGAACAATATGAAACGAATAAGCCAGGTTAGTGAGACTTTCTCCCGACTTGAACACCAATTAGACACTTGATAGACCGACCTTGATGAGATAAAGAACGGTTTACTGTATAAGTACTTTGGAACCATTTGACGACCTCATTTCTGATGATATTTGCTGACTTTTGACCGGCCTTTGAGTGATTAGTACATAGAGGCGTCTCAAATGAAACCATCATTAGCGATCTTATGTGCCGTTGCTCAAAACGTTGTCAAAGAATCCAATAATCCTCCTCGATTATTTCTAGGACGTCACAACTTGAAGGTAGGCGTACTCGAAACCTGAAAGTTCCGTGCTAAATAAGTTGTCGAGAGTTTTGACTTCATCGCGATCTCTGTCGAGCAAGGCGAGAAAACTGGCTTTAAGTACCAGTCATGTCTTTGGCTCTACACTTTTTGAGATTATGCAGGTCCCAATGAGGAGGGGGAAAAGGATTCGGAACAATTTTTTTTTCTATGACGAGAAGTGAATTAATGAAGATTACCTAGTCGCTCTCTTGCCACAGTTAAGTATTCAAGCAGTGATTGAGCAGGTTGAAATTCGATAGCCCAATGTGGGGCCAGTCGTTCGCGGGAAGAGTGATGACAGTCGATCACCCTGTCGACTTTGATCGACTGTCATCAAAGTCTTGCAGAGCGGCTGGTTCGAGTCTACGAAATGAGTAGAGTGAGATAACGAATGAGACCCCGAAGGAAGATGAGATCAGCATTGTCGGATGCACCCAGACTGAAAAAGATACGATCCGTCAGGAAGAAACCTAATGAATGAAAAAACTAATACCGGCGGCCGTGAGGGCGACAGTAAGTACCAAATGTATGAACATCAGCCGGCACCATAACATCATGCCTTTGCTTCTTCTCCCCTTTGGCTGCACTGGCATCGAACAGCACAGAAGTCAAGCGTCATAATCGTAAATCCACATATCACGGGTGGTGTTCAGCACATTTCAGAATTTAGGCACGCACCAATCTAGCCTTCATCTGCTCGATTGCTTCATCGGAGGTCAATAGTTCCAACTCCGTTTCTGATAGCAAGGTTCAGCCAAAACTTTCTCCAGGTGTAGAAACACGCGCTAAATGTCAAACAGTACTAGTCAGATTGCTTCTCCGATTGCACACTCGCTGACGGGGAGAAAAGGTGGGTCGTTTCTTTGCTCGCATAGTACCGGCTTCACACAGGTTTGAGTTTAAGATCCAAGTTTCCAACAGAAAAACGAGAGAAAACGCGCACCTTGAAAGCGGTGTTTGGTAGGTATCAAAATCTTCCATGATATTCGCTATCTACGCTTCGATCTGCAGGTACTGCTTCACAAGCAGGACGATAGATAAATCTAGGGACGACACAGCCAGTTTTGTCAAAAAGCTAGAAAAACGAAATTTGAGGGTCAATTTTCCGCTCGCCGGACCGTGTCTACTGGGAACCGGAGATTGATGCTAGAGTCGTCCTTAGCTACGAAAACCTGCAGCTGGGGACTATAACTTAGAACTAACCAATTGAGAAATGATTCGTCGGCCATTATAACTTTTCCACTGCGATTACACTTAGCCCAACACGAGGCGTTCATACTGCTTTCTGTCACCACGATTAGGTCTCACGGTCGATATTTGGAGGTTGAGTAATAGAAAGATGGAAGG